>JARYGA010045116.1:0-23175 GCA_030545235.1 Helianthus tuberosus
TTAATGGTTCAGACTGTTTGTTTCACGAGCAGATGTCTGAATGGTTCAGACATTTGCCTCTGAATGGTTAAGATTTATACAGAGTCTGAATGGTTAAGACATCTAATCTGAATTGGTCAGACATTTGCCTCTGAAAGGTTAAGCATTATACAGGCTCTTAATGGTTCATACCTCTTACTGGTTCAACACTTAATGGTTCAGACCTCTTACTGGTTCAGCACTTAACCATTTAAATATTGCTAAACATCCCCTAAATTTATAGTGTATTATAAATGGAATTAGTTGTAATTTAGATACTTATAATTAATTTATATACCTTTCAGGTGTAATTTTTTTTTCTTTTTGAACGATTAAATGGAATATGTGTCTCTACAAGATTATGTGCCGTGGAAGTTGGGCAAATTGGAGCACCAGCTAGAAGAGAAATTGTTCATGGTACACTTGCAGAAAGAACTATATGTGTTGAGAGCACCATGACCAAAAGTGATGGATCTTCTAGGGGTGTCTGTTATTAGGTTTGTTATAAAAAAAAATGGTTCCTATTTGTCCGGTTTGCATACGAACTGCATATGAACCGACCAAATTCAAAGTATTCTGATTTGTTAAAATCGTGTGTAGACGTGGGCTCTAACCTAGTAAGCATTTGGGGAAATCTCCTTGCGTAGCCTAGGAAAAAGGAACAGGCTACGCCAACAACTGGGCAAGGAACATCAGAATAGACTCAGTCATTAGAAGTGAATAATTTATGAGAGGTCCTCTTATATATTTTTAACATAGAGAATTACTAAAATGAAATTTGAAAAGATTTAGATAAAGTGAGCCGGTTTTGTCACCAATGATGTATGTATTTGTAGGGCGTAGGTGATATTTCACCAATTAACTAGGTTGTATACTAAGGATCAAATACAAACCATATTTCGCATACAAACTGTAAGAACTATTTAAAAAGTGTCACGTAGCATCAAACCAATTATAGAGAAATGATAAAATAATATCCTATATAATATCAATTATATTGAATTCCCTATAAATATGCTAACAAGCAATTAATTGTTTATTTAGATCTTCCTTTTGTTTTCAATGTGCTGATTAAGAAACGTTCTGATATCATTCAAATATGTGCTAAAATCAATTATCTTGATTAAATTTCATGTGCTATTATAATTCAAAAGTGCTACTTTTATGTATGTATTGTTTTAGTATGTGCTAATTTAATTTTTTTAAGTGCTAGGATCTGTTCTTACGGTTTGTAGGATAAATATGGTTTGTACCAGAACCAACCCCATTCAATTAAAAAATAAAAGAAAAGAATACAATTTGATTGTCACGTGCATAAAACAGGGTAGGTGGTCCCATCTCATTTGTCGTCGTGGTGGTTGTCATCACTCTCAAGTGTAGGGATGACAAAAATACCTAAGTTTGACGGGTATAATCGAAACCCGACACAAGTAGGATGAGTATACCCGATACACGATGGGTATTGGGCCGAGTATAAGATTAGTTTTAACAATTTTCACGGGTATGGATCGGGTATGGGATTAGTTGATACCCGACCCGATTACCCGAAACCACATACCCGAACTATATGCCCGAACTTTTTAACTTATATTTTTATTTTTCATATTGTGATTTATTTTAGTATGTTAATAATGTGAAAAAACAAATTTTCATTTACTATATGTATTTGATAGCAGGATTTATATTTTATATGTTGTGAAGTATATACATGTAAGTGTATAAGTATAATAAAGTTATTATTTATGTGTATTTTTTGTTTATAATAATTGTTGTATAAATAAAATTATATAATAATTATAATAGTAAAGAAATGTAATTGGAAATCAAAACATATATTTTTTAACAAATTAATGGGTATACCCGGTACCCGACAAGTAATTACCTGACAAATACCCAATGGGTATTGAGCAGGGTATAAGACATGATTTTACAACCGGGTATTGGTATGGGATTACCAATACCCAACCCATTATCATCTTTACTCAAGTGGAAACCAAATGAATACCGGCATATAACATTTGTACTGGTAGCACTAAAACTTGTACAAAGAAGTTGCTATTTATTTAATTTATATAAAAGAGAACTACTATAATGTAATATGTAAAGATTCAGATTCTTTTTGGAACAGCGACTTTATTGTATTAGGGTACCGAATTTTTCAAATTGGAGAGCTCCGTTGCCTCATTTCAGCCAGACTATGTTGTCTTAACCGGGCGCACGTTGGCTTCAGAGTTTGGCTTGGGTGTTCCCCTGGGAAACCATACCGCCGACTGCCACTTGACAGTTGTTGTGCCACCACAATAGGACTCTTTGGCATAACACACGTTGGGACGAAAACCCGGGTGGGCTCAAAATAGAGCCTGACACCTCTGCAAGGAGGCTAGACTCTATTCATCATTGCCGAATCCACCAAAGTGTCATAAGTGGGGATTGAACTTAAGTCTCTATTGGAAAACACAAGTTTTCTACCACTAGCCTATATTTAGATAGAAAAGAAAACAAAGGTGCGAATGCACAATTTAATTGTCACGTGTAAAAAAAGGATACGTGGTCCTAGCTCATTTGTGGTGGTGGTTATTGTCGCTAAGATCACATGATGTGGTGGATAAGGACAGAGGGGCAAAGCTCTACCATGTAGATAGTAGGGGCCAAAACATAAAATGGAAGGGGTGGTGAAAGACAAGAAGCAAGGGCAAAAGGGCTAAAAATCAAGTTGGTGATTTTAAAAATGTGCCCCATACCCGTGGAACTTTTGCCTTTAGGCTTGGGCAACGTCCCACAAGATCATGGATGCGGTTAGGGCCATTCAAACCGCTCGCTGCTCGTCGCTCGCTCGACGCTCGTTCGGAAATTGCTCGTTCGATCTGACGCTCCGTTGTAAACGAGCCGCTCTGCTTGGTTCGATTTGTAAACGAGTCAAGCATGAGCAAAGGTCCGCTCGGCTCGGTTCGGTTCGAGTTATTATTTTTAATTAGAATATATACATATACATATATAAACATGTATATACACAAATATAAGTTATACATATATACACACACCTATATATATACACATATACTTAAATATAAATTAAATTTTTAGTTTTATATATACCACTCTATTAGATTTTGGTCCACTATATACAAATTTACAAGTATATCTATACTGACTTGCCCAATCACGCCAATAAAAAAGTTAATATCAAATCTAAAAGTTAAACCCTAAACTGAAAAACGACAGTCTGCTTGTCACGGCCCCCGACCCGGTTTGACCCGTTTCAGAAGCCGTGGGACAGAAATACTGCGGTATTTATTTAATTGAGTTTAACAGCGGAAGTTTATTTAAAAGGATCGTTTAAAGCTAAAATATTTCCCGATTATTTTATTTCACAATTCGGGATAAAACCCCGATAATTTACAAAAGTATGATTTCTTTATTATACAAACTTATTTCCTTATTTTTATAATGAGCCACTATTTTAAGCTTGAAATGCTCCCCAGCACTTTTTCCTGAATTACAGCAAATCACCTGAAACATGTTTGAAAAAGGTTTTGTCAGCGGGAAATACTGAGTGAATCATTCTATTTACTAAAATGACACAGTTGTTATAATATACAGTATTAAGAGTGATTACAATGTTTCTGATATCAAACCAACTACCCACGGTATTTGTCACTCGACCCATTGGCCCATTCGTCCAATGGTGACTGTGACTATGGTCATATCCCCCATTGGCTGCCCCAATGGTGACGATTATCAAGTAATGTATACAAAACCCCACATACCGGCTGTAACTTGGTGATTACAAAGACTTAATCCCCGTAATTATAACTTTTAAAATAAAATGATTTTGTAAACAGATTTGATAAAAAGAGAGAATGACTCACATTGCTGATTTAATACGGACAGAGTCTAATCTATGATTTAGCCTTGTTAACCTAATATAATAACAATGCACACAAAACTGGGTTAGTAATCAATCCAGCAATTACGATAATTTATGAGATCAAATTCTCACAATGAATGACAAAATGCAATACTTCATCCATCGAATTAACGATGATCCGTTGAATTAACAACGAACGACAAAGTATAATACTTTATCTATCGAATTAACGATGATCCGTCAAATTAATGACGAATAATAAAGTATAACCCTAATGTGGGCGGCACTTAAACATTCATTGGATATATTGATCGTCAGATAAATGAATCGTAGCAGCGATTGTGCTAATACCCTGTTTTGCAGCAGAATTTCGATACCCGTGTGTGTTTGTGTAGTAATTCTAACGTAATTCAGTGAATTTTGCGAATTTGTACGTCGTTTCTGTACCAGAATTCAAGTCCCAAACCCCACTATTTATAGGTGAAATTTCACCCTTACGCGGCCCGCCTCAGGTTAAGCTTATTCTCACGCGGGCCGCGTGAGACCTATTTTTAGCTATAGGGTTGCCACGTTTGGCACTAGCTTTGCTGAGTTGATAAATTTCGTAAATTCGATTTCTACAGCTCACAATTTGGATAATCGTCAATAGGGTTTTACCCCCCCCCTGAGTTTTAGGGGCCCTAATCCTGATTCTGAAAATTATGAAAATTTTAGGGTTTGTTCAGAATCACTTGGGTGTCTCAATTAGGGTTTCCTTTTGGACTAATAAATTTAATAATTATGACTTTTGATTAGAGTTGTTACATTCTCCCCACCTTAATAAAAATCTCGTCCTCGAGATTTACTGGAATAATTGAGGATATTTTTTCTTCATTTCTGATTCCAGTTCCCAAGTGTACTCAGCTCCTCTCTTTGAATCCCATCTAACTTTGACTAGAACTAGTCGTTTGTGCTTGAGAAACTTGATCTTTCGATCCTCAATTTGAAGAGGTCTCTCAACGAATTTCAACTTTTCGTTTACCTCTATATCTCGAAGAGGTACTACCAGTGATTCATCTGATAAGCATTTCTTGAGATTGGATACATGAAATACATCATGTACTCCAGATAATTCTTCTGGTAATTGTAAACGATAAGCTACTGGTCCTATACGTTGGATCACTGGAAATGGTCCTACGTATCTTGGACTTAGCTTTCCTTTCTTACCAAATCTAACAACTCCTTTCCAAGGAGAAACTTTCAACAGTACTCTGTCTTCAACTTGGAATTCTAATGGCTTGCATCTATTATCAGCATAGCTCTTCTGACGATCTCGAGCTGTCTTCAGTCTTTCCTTGATTTGAGTGATCTTATCAGTTGTTTCTTGCACAATCTCTGGACCTGATAATTGATTTTCTCCTATTTCTGCCCAACAAATTGGAGTTCTACATTTTCTTCCATATAATGCTTCAAATGGAGCATTATCAATGCTTGAGTGATAACTATTGTTATAGGAGAATTCAATTAATGGTAAGTGATCATCCCAACTTCCACCAAAGTCTATTACACATGCTCGGAGCATGTCTTCTAGAGTTTGGATCGTTCTTTCACTTTGTCCATCTGTTTGGGGATGATATGCAGTGCTCAAATTTAGTCGAGTTCCCATAGCTTGCTGGAAACTTTTCCAGAAATGGGAAGTAAAACGACTATCTCTATCCGAAACAATGGAGAGTGGAACTCCATGTAAGGATACAACTTCATCTACATACAATTTAGCCAGTTTTTCCATGCTAAAGGTTTCTTTCATAGGTAGAAAGTGAGCAGATTTGGTTAATCGATCCACAATTACCCAAATCGCATCATTACCTTTTCTGGTTTTGGGTAACTTAGTAACAAAATCCATTGTTATAAGTTCCCATTTCCATACTGGCATTTCTAATTGTTGTAGTAATCCTGAAGGTTTCTGATGTTCTGCCTTAACTTGTGAACAAGTAAGACATTTAGAAACATAGCTGGCTATGTCCTTTTTCATTCCTATCCACCAAAAGTTCTTTCTTAAATCTTGATACATTTTGTTGTTTCCTGGATGCATAGTGTACCTAGATTTATGAGCTTCTTCTAAAATCTTAGGTCTTAAGTCTCCCTGCTTAGGTACCCAAATTCTACTTTTGTGGAATCTCCAAATTCCATCTGCTCCTTGTTCTAATTCCTTGATTCTTCCTTTCATTCCTTCAGCATCATCCTTGATTGCTATAGTTTGAACATTCTTCAATTGTTCTATTAAATCTATTTGTAGATTTAATCTGAGAGCACGAACCCGTCGTTGTTTCTCATAATACTTACGACTTAAGGCATCTGCAACTACATTCGCCTTTCCTTCGTGATACTGAATATCACAGTCATAATCACTTAGGATTTCCATCCATCTCCTTTGCCTCATGTTTAACTCTTTTTGCCCAAAGATATATCTTAAACTCTTATGATCTGTATAGATAGTAAACTTACTTCCGTACAGATAATGTCTCCAAATCTTAAGGGCAAAAATTACGGCTCCTAATCCTAAATCATGAGTCGTATAGTTTTCTTCGTGCTTTTTCAATTGCCTTGATGCATACGCAATTACCTTCTTGCGTTGCATAAGCACACATCCAAATCCTAATTTTGAAGCATCACAATATACTTCAAAATCTTCAGTTCCTTCTGGTAAGGCTAAGATTGGTGCATGGGTTAATTTCTGTTTTAAAATTCTAAAAGCTTCTTCTTGTTTAGGTCCCCATTCAAACTTAGTGGCTTTACAGGTTAACTTAGTTAATGGTACGGCTATCTTGGAAAAATCCTTAATAAACCGTCTGTAATACCTAGCTAAACCTATAAAACTTCTTATTTCCATTGCTGTTTGTGGAACCTTCCACTTGGTAATTGCCTCTATCTTAGCAGGATCTACATGAATACCTTCATGATTTACCATGTGTCCTAAGAATTGCACTTCCTTTAGCCAAAATTCGCATTTCGAGAATTTGGCGTACAACTTTTCTTTTCTTAACAAAGTTAAGAGTGCATGCAAGTGCTGACAATGTTCGTCCTGACTTTTGGAATAAATAAGTATATCGTCTATGAAGACAATTACAAATTTATCCAAGTACGGTTTACAGATCCTATTCATCATGTCCATGAATGCTGCAGGTGCATTCGTTAATCCGAAGGGCATGACTGTAAACTCGTAATGACCATACCTAGTTCTGAAAGCAGTCTTAGGTATGTCTTCTTCTTGTATCTTCAATTGATGATATCCAGAGCGTAAATCTATCTTAGAAAAATATCTAGCCCCCTGAAGTTGATCAAAAAGATCATCAATCCTAGGTAATGGATATCGATTCTTAATTGTAACCTTATTCAATTCCCTATAATCGATACACATTCTCATAGAACCATCCTTTTTCTTCACAAACAACACTGGCGCTCCCCAAGGGGATGAGCTAGGTTGTATGAATCCTTTACTTAGTAATTCATCTAATTGCTTTTTCAATTCTAACATTTCTGTGGGTGCTAACTGATAAGGTGCCTTGGCTATCGGTGTAGTTCCTGGAATTAGATGAATCCTAAATTCTACTTCCCTGTCTGGAGGTAATCCAGGTAAATCTTCTGGAAATACATCAGAATATTCTGATACTACTGGTATTTCCTTAAGATCTTTTCCCTTAGTGCTAATGATTACTGAAATCATATACACTATTCCTTGTTTTCGTTCATAATTAGCAACTTTCATTATTGATATGAACTTAATGGGCTTTCGTGGTTTATCTCCTGTAATCCTAATTACTTCTCCGGTGGGTGATTGAATTTCTATGGAATTCTGATCACAAAGGATTCTAGCATGGTTGGCTACTAACCAATCCATTCCTAATACAACATCAAATTCAGCTAAATTCATCGGCAATAGTCTTGCAGAGAATTTATGTCCTAAAAGTTCTATGTTTCCTTCTTGCAAAACTTTATCTATTTTAACTGAATTTCCGTCTGCTGTTTCAACTGTAAAAATCTGCCTAATATTGGTTAAAGGTAAACTAAGAGCTTGGCAGAATGAAGTATTTATAAAACTTTGGTTTGCACCAGAGTCAAATAATACTTTTGCATACACATTGTGGACTAAGAACGTACCCGCTATCACATCCGGAATGAGTTCTGCTTCTTGAGTGGTCAGCTGAAATGCCCTGGCATTCTTCTTTGTAGTTCCTTCGGTTGTCTTGGGTTTGTTATCTACTGGCTTGATCAATTTAGGACATTCTGTTTTATAATGCCCTGCTTCTCCACAGTTAAAACAGATTACTGTTTTCTTTTTGCAGTTTTCTTCACGATGTCCTATACCCTTGCAAAAATTGCAAGTGATATCGCATCTTCCATAATGTTTCTTTTTGCATTTCCTGCAGAATGACGGAGTTGGAGCTTGCCCTGTTCCTTTTCTCTTGAAGCTGTTATTATTACCCACACGAAATCCTTGGGTAATTTTCTGGGCTAATGCCTTTTTCCTATCTTCATCTCTTGTGCGCACCAGTTCATCGGTTAGAGTATTGGCTAATTCTACCGCATCATCAATAGTGCGAGGTCTCGCAGCTTTAACAATATTGCGGATTTCGCTAATTAGCCCCCATATATAGCGAGAAATGAGTACCGGTTCTGGCGAAGCCAGTGTTGGTACCACTCTTGCATATTCAAAGAATGTCGAGGTATACCCACGACAATCCACACCCATCATCCGATGATTTAGAAACTTATTCGCCATCTGTTCCTTTTCATACTCGGGACAGAATTTTCTTTCCACCAAACCCTTAAATTCTTCCCAAGTCATAGCATAAGCTATTACTCTTCCTTTTGATTGTAACACAGTGTTCCACCATTCGAGTGCTCCTTCTTTGAACAGATTGGATGCATACATGACCTGATCATCTTTACCACATTTACTTATTGCAATGACTGCTTCGGTTTTCTCTAACCAACGCAGTGATGCAGTTGCTCCTTCATTGCCTGCAAATTCAGTGGGTTTACAAGCAAGGAATTCTTTGAAAGTGCAACCAGGCGTTGCAGTTTTCATTTTCTTGGGTAATGGAGCTTGATGTGGTTCCTTATTATGGTTAACATGATTGTTGCCTCCATTTACACTATTACTGAAGTTATCTTCAGTAATCTGTTTACTAGGGACAATTTGTTGTGGTTCGGGTGGATTCTTGATAGCAGCAACGAATGCTGGAATAGCATTAGCTATCCCTTGAACAACAATGTTTTCGATATCTTGCCGAGTCATATATTGATCTCCTGGATGTTGCTCAGATTGATTAACTTCATTTATAGGTTCATTACCACTGTTTGCCATCTGATAATATATATATAAATTTTATTAGTATCTGCTAAATAACAATTATATACACATAATCAGAAAATTTTTATAATACAGATATAGTCAAAACAATCGATTTCTCGATTTCATTTTATATCTATTATAGTATGCATCATTACTCACAAATATCTTACAGAGTTTTATTCGTTATTTACAGACTAACTTTGTTATTACTATTATACAAACATCGTTTTACCATCCTACTATCTTTCGTCACTTGCTGTTCTAAAAACGCAGTTCCCTCTCATCGTACTTCCAAGCAATCTGTCCCCCTATTTCCCTGATTCTAGTTCCAGCATCAAACAACTCTTCACCAAAGTGGCGAAGTTCAGCCATGTTTTCATTACTCATGGGTGGATTAGGTAGGGGTTCTGGATCAAATTGTGGAAGAAAAGAGTAAGAATCGTTGACAATATTTTGGAATTGCCAATCGTTTGTCCACCATTCGTCCATTCCTATGGTTTGGGAGTGAACTATTGGGTCTGGAATTGCTGGTTCCCAATTCATAGGGAGTTGGTTTTCAAGAGAATAAGTAAAAATATTATTATTATTATTATTATTATTATTGACAGGCTGAATTGTTTCACAGCTTGCCAATAGGAAGTCTATCTCATCTTGAAAAGTCCTTCCCTGGTTTGGATTGGAGCTTTCTCCGATTTCTCTCTGAGTTGGTCTAGAGCCTTGCCCAACTTCCATTTCTATGTCCTTAGAGTATTCCTCAAACTGCCTTTCCATTTGCCTAGAAACTTCTTTAGCTTCAGTCTCCATCTCCTGGAGTCCAGAACTTTTCCTGGTTACAATTTCTTTTGTATCTTCCTCTATCTGAATTCCTATCTCCTTATCCTCCTCCTTGTATTCAAATTCCATTTCCGGTTGTTTGGAACTTTCTCCGGTTATAATTTCTTTTCCCTTTTTCAAAGGATTATTTATTTTGGGCAGTTTTTTTAGCTGGCTTCTTCTTACGTATTTTTCTCCATCCTACATAAGTTCTTTTCTTTTGTTTTGGCTTGCTCAAAGGTGGAACCTTGAATTCTACTGGTTGTTCAACATCGGGATAGTAGCTAGTATATTCTTTGGAAGCTTCGATAGTTACAGGGTAAAGATTAAGGTTCTGAAAAACTTCGGATATCCCACTCATGCTGATGTAGCATATATGCAAAATGCATAAAATACTAAGTTAAAATTTACAAATAACCGTATAATTTATTACAAAGATAACTGGAAAACATACTTAGGTTTTGAAATTTTATTTATCACACAGGGTTTCTAGATTGTGAGGGTAGGGTGCTAAACTTAAAGATTTATATTTTCTGCTACTGTGGCTAGCATATATAAATTTGCCCATTTTTCATCTAGTTTATCTTCCCAAGGTGATTTATCAATTAATTCCTGGGTTTCCCGTTTAATCTTCTTTTGTCGAATTTGCTCTTTACTTTTCTTAATAATCATTTCCCTCCTTTTAGGAGAAAGTGATTCCTCGTATTGTGCCTTCCGCACAAATATTCCTTCTTCAGGAATTTCAGCCTGATTCGAGGATTTGGTTCGGGATGAACTTCCCTTTTCATTGGATGATCTATCTAATTTAAGAAAGATACTTGCTAGCTTTTTCTTACCCATACTGTAATTAACAAATAGCCAGTTAATAAAACACATAATCACATAATAGTAATCAGGAAAAATTAAGTATTTCTAAATACTTAATTAGCTTAACCCAGTGGCTCTGATACCACCTTTTTCTGTCACGGCCCCCGACCCGGTTTGACTCGTTTCAGAAGCCGTGGGACAGAAATACTGCGGTATTTATTTAATTGAGTTTAACAGCGGAAGTTTATTTAAAAGGATCGTTTAAAGCTAAAATATTTCCCGATTATTTTATTTCACAATTCGGGATAAAACCCCGATAATTTACAAAAGTATGATTTCTTTATTATACAAACTTATTTCCTTATTTTTATAATGAGCCACTATTTTAAGCTTGAAATGCTCCCCAGCACTTTTTCCTGAATTACAGCAAATCACCTGAAACATGTTTGAAAAAGGTTTTGTCAGCGGGAAATACTGAGTGAATCATTCTATTTACTAAAATGACACAGTTGTTATAATATACAGTATTAAGAGTGATTACAATGTTTCTGATATCAAACCAACTACCCACGGTATTTGTCACTCGACCCATTGGCCCATTCGTCCAATGGTGACTGTGACTATGGTCATATCCCCCATTGGCTGCCCCAATGGTGACGATTATCAAGTAATGTATACAAAACCCCACATACCGGCTGTAACTTGGTGATTACAAAGACTTAATCCCCGTAATTATAACTTTTAAAATAAAATGATTTTGTAAACAGATTTGATAAAAAGAGAGAATGACTCACATTGCTGATTTAATACGGACAGAGTCTAATCTATGATTTAGCCTTGTTAACCTAATATAATAACAATGCACACAAAACTGGGTTAGTAATCAATCCAGCAATTACGATAATTTATGAGATCAAATTCTCACAATGAATGACAAAATGCAATACTTCATCCATCGAATTAACGATGATCCGTTGAATTAACAACGAACGACAAAGTATAATACTTTATCTATCGAATTAACGATGATCCGTCAAATTAATGACGAATAATAAAGTATAACCCTAATGTGGGCGGCACTTAAACATTCATTGGATATATTGATCGTCAGATAAATGAATCGTAGCAGCGATTGTGCTAATACCCTGTTTTGCAGCAGAATTTCGATACCCGTGTGTGTTTGTGTAGTAATTCTAACGTAATTCAGTGAATTTTGCGAATTTGTACGTCGTTTCTGTACCAGAATTCAAGTCCCAAACCCCACTATTTATAGGTGAAATTTCACCCTTACGCGGCCCGCCTCAGGTTAAGCTTGTTCTCACGCGGGCCGCGTGAGACCTATTTTTAGCTATAGGGTTGCCACGTTTGGCACTAGCTTTGCTGAGTTGATAAATTTCGTAAATTCGATTTCTACAGCTCACAATTTGGATAATCGTCAATAGGGTTTTACCCCCCCTGAGTTTTAGGGGCCCTAATCCTGATTCTGAAAATTATGAAAATTTTAGGGTTTGTTCAGAATCACTTGGGTGTCTCAATTAGGGTTTCCTTTTGGACTAATAAATTTAATAATTATGACTTTTGATTAGAGTTGTTACACTGCTCACCTCAATGTTTCATGTCGTTACCCTAAGTCGATCATCTTCTACTCTCAACGTCATTGTTCGTGCAATATGACCATCGTCTTGTCGACCACAACATTGTTATTCATAAGAAAACTACAATGCCATGAAATGCGCATGTTTTTAAAGACAAAAAAAATTGAGACCCAACATTGTCACTATCTCTTTCAGCAAATTTAAATCGAGCGACATGGTTGTCCAAATCGTTCGAACTTCGCTCGACGCTCGCTCGGAATATTTATTGCTTGGAAAATGCTCGCTTGATATGAGGCTCGGTTTTAAATGAGCCGCTCCGCTCGGTTCGGTTTGTAAATGAGCCAAGTATAAGCAAAGGTCCGCTCAATTCGACTCGGCTCGTAAACAGCCCTAGATGAGGTGGTGTGCAAGGTGTGAGGGTCTTGCCCTCCCCTCTCCACGCCCCACATCGAGCAGTGTAAGTGGAAGCCAAACAAATATCCGCATATAACATTTGTAAAGGCAACTTGTACAAAAAAGTTGATATATAAAATTGATTTGTATGTTGGTTTAGATGGTAGTGTTGTATATTGTGTTTAGTGAGTCTTTTTTTCGATGATGGTGTTGTACATTATACGTATATGCATTGCAAATTAATATGCATTCATGGTTATACATCATGTTTTGTGAATATTTCTAGTTTTGTTTTTTTTTTGTTTTTTTTTTTAACCACTAAACTTTTTATCTTTTACAATTGGGAAATTGGTTTTTAATAAACCAACCTTTGCCCCATTGGTAAATAATAATCCTAACTACAGAATTGGTAATTAATAATACTACGTTTCAATATGTTGGTACTCAATGGACCTCCGTTAGTTTTTTTTAACTGAAGTTAGTTTTTAAGTTTTATTTATTACACAAACAGTCCCTGTAGTTATAATTTACTAGTTTTAAGTTTTATTTATTACACAAACAATCCCTTTAGTTATAAAAAAATTCATAAAAATAAAAAAAAATAATCTAAAAAATCAAAAAAATTCAAAAAAATCATAAAAATTCTAAAAAAATCAAAAAAATCATAAAAAATCATAAAAATTCAAAAAAATCATAAAAATTCTAAAAAACATAAAAATCCTAAAAAATCAAAAAAACTCTAAAAAATCAAAAAAACTCTAAAAAATAAAAAAAAATTCAAAAAAAGCAAACGTTTCGACGCGAACCGTTTCGACCCGGACCGTTTCGACCCGTACCGTTTCGACCCGGACCGTTTCGAAAACGTTGGTGGTGGTGGTGGTGGTGGTCGTGCGGTGGTGGTGGTGGTGGCGGTGCTGTGGTGGTGGTGGTACGCGTCGAAAACGGTACGGGTCGAAGCGGTCCGGGTCGAAACGGTCCGAGTCGAAAACGGTTCGGGTCTAAACGGTACGCGTCGAAACGGTACGGGTCGAAACGGTACGGGTCGAAACGGTCCGGGTCGAAACGGTACGGTTCGAAACGGTTCGCGTCGAAACGGTTCGGGTCGAAACGTTTGCTTTTTTTGAATTTTTTTTATTTTTTATGATTTTTTTGATTTTTTAGAGTTTTTTTTTTTGAATTTTTATGATTTTTTATGATTTTTTTAGAATTCTTTTTATTTTTTTAGAATTTTTATGATTTTTTTTGATTTTTTAGATTTTTTTTTATTTTTATGAATTTTTTTATAACTACAGGGACTGTTTGTGTAATAAATAAAACTTAAAACTAGTAAATTATAACTACAGAGACTGTTTGTGTAATAAATAAAACTTAAAAACTAACTTCAGTTAAAAAATACTAACGGAGGTCCATTGAGTACCAACATATTGAAACGTAGTATTATTAATTACCAATTCTGTAGGTAGGATTATTATTTACCAATAGGGCAAAGGTTGGTTTATTAAAAACCAATTTCCCTTTACAATTTAACCTAACATATTTTTCACTTTAAATTTTGTTCCCTTATACTTTTAATCTTTTGCAAGTTTTTCGTTTTACGTTCCAGTCTAAATTTTGCGAGTTAAAGCCCTACAACGTGCGTGTGTGTTTCAACGTTTTTACGTCTACTTTTCTTGTTTACTGGCCCGTCGCAACACGCAGGTCTTAGATTGACTAACTTATTTTTTACATGTTTTATGTTTCAGTCTGATTTTTGCGCATTAACACAGCCCAAGAGGCGGGTGGGATTCAATGTTTTTATGTTTACTTTTAGGTTATTTTGTTTTAGTTTTTATTTTTAGAGTTAAATGCCATTTTACTCCTTGCGGTTTGAGTCATTTTCCCAGTGTAGTCTAAATGTTTCATTTTTCGTCTGTGGGTCCAAAAATGTTTCACTGTTGTTCAGTCCACTGGGTTAAATTCATCCATTATTTATGTTAACGAGAAAGGCAATTCGGTCATTTTATATGGCTGAATTGTCCTTCTAGTTCACAGAATTACATATAAAATGACCAAATTGCCCTTCTCGTTAACAGAAAATGAATGAAGTTAACTCAGTGGACTAAAATGGGCACGGTGAAACCTTTTTAGACATATAGACAAAAAATGAAACATTTAAACTAAATTAACAAAATAGCCAAAACACATGGACTAAAATGAAATTTAACTCTTGTTTTTTTATGTTTCTTTTGTTTTATTAGGGGTGTTCATCGAATCGAATTTTCGAATTATTCGAATCGAATTGTTCGAATAATTTTTATTTTTCCTTGAATTCGTATTCGATTCGAATTCGATTAAAACCTACCGAATTCGATTCGAATTCGTATTCGAATAAAAAACCCAATTCGTATTCGATTAAAAATTCGAATTCGAATCGAATTCAAATAAATTCGATTTAATTCAGATTCTTTAAAAACATGTAAAAAACATTCAAAATGAAACTTAAATTTTAAAGCAGACATAAAGCACGATATCACATTAAAAAGTTCAAAGTAAAGTACCACAAGTCTAAAATTCAAAACGAGAAGTCGGGAATAACCACTCCACATTACAAGTTAATATTTTTATGCTTAGAAATCTATTGATAGATTTGTTACTTAGGTTTTAGTTATGGGCCATGTAGTGGGTTTGGTAATGGGTAATTTTAATACTTGAAAAAAAAATTGAAAATAATTTATATTATAGCCTAATAAAAGTTATATATATATTATATATAAAAATAATAAATAAAAGTGTATAATTTTTATTCGAATTTCGAATCGAATCGAATTTGAAATTATAAATTCGTATTCGATTCGTATTCGATTTACTTAAGTCGAATTGAATCGAATTCGAATTCGAATTCTTATAATCGAAACGAATTCTTGATAATCGAATTTAAACGAATTTCGAATTTTTCGAATTCGAAACGAATTTTGCACACCCCTATGTTTTATACACATTTCTAGTGATTCTAGTGATGGTGGTGAGTCGGTGACTCAGTGGTGGTGTGGTATCAGAATTTAAAAATTAAAAAAGAAAATAATGTAATAATAAAGTAATGAAAAAAAGAGGTTAAGCCTATAAAAAGGAAGTAGGGGTGAAGGAAGGTTTCCATGAGTTTCTAGTAGAACTAAGCTCCCACTCTCCCACCGTTACCGTTTCTGTAAGTGCTCCCTCCCTCCCTCCCTCCCTCCCTCCCTCTTCTTTTTCACTATTTATTTATTTATTTCTACAATCCTTAATTAATTTTCTCCAAGGTAATTCTACGAAATCACCTTCATTTTCATGTCTTTAGGTTTACCTAATCTTAGGGTTTGTAATCATATACTCCAAACCCATCAATCTTGCACAAGCCTCCTGCCTATACACAAAAAATCAAACAATTCGGCTACAAACCTGTGTTAAATAAATTCCCTCTATTTTTAATCAGTTTCATTATTGTTGCCTTCCTTATTATAACTCGTTACGGGATCGGTGATGATAGAAGCCGGTCTTTCTTTAGAGGCTACTTTGATTTTTTGTATTCTGCATAGATTACCCCGTGTTTTGATCGCTATCTGGCTGATCACATTTTCAGCTGTGTGTTACTCTTCTTGTTGTAAAAAAAACAAAAACTGAACTTGAATAATAGTATTGTAACAAGATAACAAAATTCACTGAGGGTTTTATATGAAGCTCAAAAGATCAGTTTTTTTTTTTTTTTTTTTAAACTTTCTTGTAAGATGCAAACTTTTTTTTTTGTGAGCCACAGTGCATATATTTTGTTGTTTGATTTATAAAGTTATAAATTAGGATTGGTCCAACAGTATATGATTCTTAGGTTGAGAGCTCAACTGATCAACTCTCATTAAAAAAAAAGTAGCTTTCACTTTATTTGCTATAGTTATAATGGAGTTGGATTACTCTGTTTAAATGTGTAACTCGTAGGATGCAATGTGTAATGGTCTAATGGATATATCGAATGTGTTTCTCGTTTCATTCGTATAACACAAATCTATAAATTCATGAGCAGATTAGCAATTAAACGTATTCCAGTATGGCTGACACCTTAAGTGCCGACTTGTTGGAATTCCCGAAGAAGGATAACCGTCGTCTCCTGCATGCAGTCTACCGTGTTGGTGATCTTGAGCGCAGCATCAAGTACATTACCCATCTCTACCGTTAGATCATTCAACCAATATATTATTTGGGTATTCATTTATTTTTTTATCAGATTTTACACTGAAGCATTTGGGATGAAGTTACTGAGGAAAAGGGACGTACCAGAGGAGAAGTACTCAAATGCTTTTCTTGGGTTCGGCCCTGAGGAGTCAAACTTTGCAGTGGAGCTTACATACAGTTTGTTTCCGAATATTTCAAAAATTGTTTTTAGTACCATGAATATCTGTTGATGGTTTATGTTTATGTACAGATTATGGAGTCGATAAGTATGATATCGGAACTGGATTTGGGCATTTTGCAATTGCTACCGCGGATGTATGTGTTACATACTACTTACTACATGATACATCTGATATAAAATTTGTTGATTTTTTTAATGGTAAACTGTGTTTTTTTGTAGGTTTACAAACTTGCTGAAGACATTAAGGCAAAAGGTGGGACCATCACAAGGGAGCCGGGTCCAGTTAAAGGTGGAACGAGTGTGATCGCTTTTGCTAAAGATCCAGATGGTTACCTTTTCGAACTCATTGAACGACCTTCCACCCCTGAACCACTTTGTCAAGTAATGCTTCGTGTTGGTGATCTTGATCGATCCATCAAGTTTTATGAAAAGGTACTGTTTTCTTGTTTAAATTTTTTTTTAATATATCTAATGTAACTTATCCATGTAATGTTGATATAATGGTCCAATTTTGCGCAGGCATTGGGGATGAAGTTATGCAGGAAAATCGATAGACCAGAACAAAAGGTACACCTCTTAATTAACATATGTTTGTATCATTTTAAGTTACTAAAATATTTTTTTTGCAACCCAGTACACATTGGCAATGATGGGGTATGCTGAAGAAAAAGAAACAGTAGTATTGGAGCTCACATATAACTATGGTGTAACTGAATACACCAAAGGCAATGCATATGCACAGGTTAAACATTGTAGCTTAAGTCTATTTGTTTGCCTTTTTTTATATTTATTTCTCAAGTTTGGTGTTGTGATGTTGAATAATAATAGGTTGCAATTAGTACGAGTGATGTTTATAAAAGTGCGGAAGTGGTGAACCATGTCATCCAAGAGCTCGGTGGAAAGATAACCAGGCAGGCTGGCCCTCTTCCTGGGCTGGGTACCAAAATCCTCTCTTTCCTTGATCCAGATGGTTGGAAAACGGTAAATCTAATCTTTCAATCTTGTATGAATTTAAAAGGTCATATATTTGTTGGAAGTAGGCCTCCATGTTTGTTTAACGTATTGATGAAGAAAACGCGTAATCTTTTTCATTGGCTTTCTGTTTGATTGTAGGTTCTGGTTGATCATGAAGACTTTCTGAAAGAACTTGAGAATAAATAGAAGTTGTCTAATATGGTATCGTGCAGTTGAGGAGGATGCAACAGACATAATAATAAATAAAGCTATGTGCAATAATATATTTGGCACATAACACCATCTATGTGTAGTAGCATAAACATAGTTGTATGACTATGAATGGGTATTTATGTTGTGACAGATACATGTGTGAAGACATTATTAAATCTTCTTATGAGTTTGTAAGGACATCCATCAATATGTATTGTGATTTTGCTAGATTAACTCTCAAAAGATGATAACTTTTTCCCAATTGAAAATGAGAGTGATTGGTAGCCATTCCTTTTTTTTTTAACAAAGGTTCAATAATTATAACAGATGGGGTTGAGAACCTTTTATAATGGAGCCCAAGAATGTTGTTTACATTTTTATGGTATTATCATCCTAAATGTCACTTTTAGATATACATAGGCATTAGAGGTGGCAGACATAAAATGGGAAGAATGATCCAGAATATAAAATGAACATATGTGTATTTACATCTGCAACAAGAATTTGGATATTGTATGTTTATGCATTATCTTGGTTTACTGGATATCCAAATGTATTTTCACCACTGTAGGTCATGTAGAGGAACCCGTCTTCATCCTTGTTTTCCTCATAAATTGCAGACATCAAAGCAGCTGTTAGAAAGCAACAGGAACTATGAGTTTATCTTTGTTAACAAAGATGATTATTAAGTTAATGGTAGATGGCACTCTCACCAGTTGGCGGTAACATGTTCTTGACGAAAACAAATATAGCCTTCTCCGCGCTAAGTTTGATCCTTTTACGAACCACATAAACAAACTGACCTACGGTCAAGTCAGCTGGTACTAGATATCTGCAATACAACAATATACATGATCACTTTGAAAACGCATATCCAAACTATTGGTTTGGATCAAATGATATCTGGACAAGAGTCGAGAGTAACATAGTTGATTGATACATAAGACAGAGGGAGGAAAAGGTACTTGTTTTTGTCGATGTCAGCAAGATCGCTTCTTTCAGCTCTCTCAACAATCACCTGAAAACTTACTTTTCTCAGTTTAAAGATAGATACAACAACATAAATATACAAAGTTTGCATTAAATGTCGTACAGGTACTCGATCAGGATGCTTGTCCCTGATACGGGTGGATTCGGCTCGCCTCTTTTCTGTTTAAATGAGATTTTATTAATGATGCTACTTATTTTTTAAATCACAAAATTAAAAAGCGAAAAGGAAACGGGACGATACCCGGTGGGTGTTGAAGCTTAAAGACCATGTCTGTACTCTGATTGCTGCTTTCTGCAAATTTCAAACATTTCAGAAACATTGCATCAAGAGAACTTTATAAATAAAGAAGATAGATTTATGGAAAAATATAAGTTAACCCAAAGAAGAAGGCAAAGAAAAGAAATTTAAATTAGAATTCTCACCTAAGATAGCGATGGATTGATTGTGTGTGATCCAACTGTGTGAGGTTTATTTAAAAGGGTCCAAGCAAGGAAGGAGAAGATGCAAGTTTTGGGATTTCCAAGTGTACAAGGAAACTACCTGTATTTTTATTACTTAATTGCAATAATAATATAATATATGTTCCAACTGTAGAAGTTATCTCTAATTATGGGTCAAGTTATTCTACAAAATCTTCTAATTGTAAGAAGTGTAAGAAGGATTTATAGAGTGACAAGTGTCCAATAACCTAAAATTAAACCCACTACATCATCACCCAAAACCTAAACACCCCCCAAAAACCTAAAAAAAACCTAACCCCTCACCCCCAACCCCCAAAAACCTACCCCCCCCCCCCCCCCCAAAAAAAAAAAAAAAAAACCTAAAAAAAAACTAAACACCCACCACCACCCAAAAACCTAAACCCCCACCCCCTTGGCAAAAAAAAAATATTTTTTTTTTTGGGTGGGTGGGGGTTAGGTTTTTGGTGGTGGTGGATGTTTAAGAGTTTTTTTTTTTTTTTTTTTTTTTTTTTTTTTGTAGTGGGTTTTTTTAGGTTATTGGACACTTGTCACTTTATAAATCCTTCTTACACTTCTTACACTTAGGATCCTTTGCATTTGATCCTAATTACAACGGATTAGGATCAAATACAAAGGATCCTAATTGTAAGAAGTGTAAGAAGGATTTATAAAGTGACAAGTGTCCAATAACCTAAAAAAACCCACTACAAAAAAAAAAAAACCTTAAACATCCACCACCACCAAAAACCTAAACCCCCATCACCCACCCAAAAAAAAAAAATTTTTGCCAAGGGGTTGGGGGTTTAGGTTTTTGGGTGGTGGTGGGTGTTTAGTTTTTTTTAGATTTTTTTTTGGGGGGGGGGGGGGGGGGGGGGTAGGTTGTTGGGGGTGAGGGGTTAGGTTTTTTTTAGGTTTTTGGGGGGTGGGGGGGGGGGGGGGTGTTTAGGTTTTGGGTAGTGATGTAGTGGGTTTAATTTTAGGTTATTATAAATCCTTCATACACTTCTTACAATTAGAAGATTTTGTAGAATAACTTGACCAATTAGTTGTAGGCTTGCTTTTATTATTACAACAAAGAAAGTCTTTTATTAAATATAAGACGAGGAATAGAAGTTGGTCTCAAACGGTCCTTGTTAATCAAATAGATGCAAAATCAAGGGACTTCTTTCCATTTAGAGACTTCTCAAAGTAGCTTTTCCAGTACTCTCCATATATGACTTCCTTATATCGAGCCACCCCGTCACGAGCCACCAGCTCAGGAAACGGTCCAATTTTTGCCGTGGGCAGTGGTGAGATGAATCTTGGGACTGACACTCTTGACTCAACGTCCGTGGTTCGCACTGTGTGTTCTGCACTTTTATACCTTCCATTGCTTAAAATCTAACATAAACACACCATGAAACGACCAATTGTTCATTTGTTTGGTAAGGAAGGAATAATAGTTTTTTCATGACATCTAACCTGTAGTGAATCACCAACATTAATAACCAAAGCACCATTTATGGGTGGAATCTCAACCCACACTTCATTTCCCGGTGATGCATTTTGATCACCTTTTTTCACGTATAATCCACCAATTCCATCTTGTAGAAGCACTGTTAGCATGCCTATATCCGAGTGCCTCCCCACACCAACGGTTAGGTCCGGGTTTGGACAGGTCGGGTAGAAGTTCATGTTCACGATATCAGAACCTGTAAGTTCATGGAGTCTTGAGTCGTCTAGTTTTACCCCAAGGTTCCCGATGAGTGCTTGTAATAGCTTTTTCACCATCTCCGAAGACGTCTTTATGAACTCGAGCACCACCTCCCTAAGTACGGATCATGATCATACAAACATTAAATTAAATTATAAGATGATGAAATTCCAACCCACATCTAAAAGAATGCATCTAGATGTTGTAACATGAGAAAACTAGAAAATAGTTTTTTTTTTTCGAACTGCAAGATTTTACAACTAGTAGTTTAGGTTTCTTAGAATTTTTTTATGTGTAGATGTTTACATGTGGATTTTTGGTTTTTTGTATTATTTTGGTATCTTGGGAGTCCACTACTTTCATCTCCCAATGTGAGATCTATTTAGAGTCCTTAGACTACTCGGTGTGGGAGCGGCCTAGGAACGGTGACGCCCCGGCACACCGACCCCTAGGGGCGTCCCCGTCCTCAACGTCGTCTGCTCGCCGATCATGGCGTGCCTCTCCTCTCTCTCTCTTCATCCCCATTAGGCCCATCCTCACACTCGCATACGTGGACGCCTAAGTGGCGGAGCATCCTTTAAAGACTACCCACTCCAAACCCTAATATAGTCTTAGAAACCAGAAGTGGAATCCCTAAAACCATAAACCATAAGCAGCTTACTATCGTCCTTGTGTAGATGTATTTAGAGTCCACTTATGGAAGTAGTGGACTCGAATAGTCCTAAAAACCACCGACAAATCCTAAAGCACCTACACAAAAAAAAAAAAAAAAAAAAAAAAATCACGGATTCTTACTTGCAATCATTAGGCCAAGACTGACGAGCATCCGCATCATTGGTATAAAACATGTTAAGAACGTCTCTCCACTCCAAAGCCTTCTCATTCTCAGGAGCAAAGCTAGTGCCATACTTGACAAGGGGACTAGGTCTAACCTCCTTCAGATACACAGTCTTCTTCTCTACTGGTTGACCAAAAAACTGGTGGGCTGTAACTATAAGCGAGTCCAACACTTCCAACGGCACACCATGGTTAACCACCTGGAAGAAGCCTAGAGTTTCAGATGCATGGACAATGGCCTTCACCACTTGTTCATGGTTGGGACCATCAAGCTCAGATAGATCAATGGTCACGTTTTCGAGTGAACCGGCAACCTCTTGCTTGTTGATTCGGAGGTGTGGTGGCTGGATGTAACGACCCAGTACCTCAGTAAGGCCCAAGTCCACCAGACCTTTGACACCATTGCCTTGTTTCACGACAAAGTTGAAGAGTGAGTTATCATCATTTAAATTTAAATTGGGAGCCATTTGATTTCAAAGCTGCAATTATTTATTTGGTAAGTTTCTTATCTTGTTGTGTTTATTGCGTGTCTCAAACAACCACCACTTGTTAAATCAGAATAGTGCATATACCACCAAACACGTGGGAATAAGATGAGCCATAAAAAAAACACCTTGAATGCGATTACCTACCTACCTCCCTCTTATCTGTTTGTTTGCTAACTAGTTAGATGCCCCGCCCGCGTTGCGGGGCGGTGGACGAATAATGAGCGAGTGTTAGGTAGCAGCTCATTGACACGAAAAACAACTAAATCGAGTCAACCAATAAAAAAAACACTTTTATATTTTTGATAAAAAAAAAACTAAAACAATGGCAACATTGTAATTTTTAACTTAG
>JARYGA010045117.1:0-37352 GCA_030545235.1 Helianthus tuberosus
TGTAAGGAGGCTAGGCTCTATATATTATTGTCTAATCCATTAAAGTGACACAACTAAGGATTGAACTTAGATCTCTACTGAAGAACTCAAATCTCCCTACCATTAGGCCATGATTCTTTTTCTTAATTTACTCAAATTGTGAGATAGCTGAATGGGGTTTCTTAATGTACCAAACTATAGGGGTTTCTTAAGACTGAAGGGTATGGTGAGGGCCATTCCTAAGGGGATAGGTCGTCACGTCATCAGGAGTGAGGATGGGCCTAAAGGGGATGGACCAAGGGGGTGGAGGATGAGGCCCCACACTATTTATAAAAACAATTAAAAAAATAAACTGATTTGATTTTAGAGAGAGAGAGTGAGGGAAGAGAGAGAACGAAGAGACTAGAGAGAGAAAGGGGCCCGTCGATCACGTCTTCCAGCCGACAGAGAAGCCGGGACGATCCTTAGGGGGGCGGTGTGGGGGTGCGGCGCCGGGCCTCGCCGGGGCAGGGCCGGCCCCCATACCCTCCAGTCTAATGTACCAAATTGTGAGGATAACTTTTGTCGTTAAACCAAACAATAGGGGTGCTTGTGCTGTTAGCTTTTAACAACAATCATAACGTCTCCTGTTTTGAATATAGCCTGTTTTATTTGCGGATGTATCCGGTTAGATATTTATTTTTTTAAACGTTATTATTTGATTTTCAATTAGAGTTAAATATCTATCTATCTATCTATACTTTCCATAAAAGGAGAAATCTGAGTGACATAAGAAAAGCTGATTTGTCAGCTGGAGAGACTGTCCTACAAGGCTTTTCTTATGTCATTTTTACATCATAAAGTCTGATAAATAAATATTTTAAAATTCAAAGGTGCCCCACATTCAAATTCGAAAGGTCTGCCATCAAACCTCTGCCAGGGTAAACATCTGCTCATTTATATGTGACTTTATTTTAATACCTACCTGCAGTTGTTGTTATCTTCCGTAATGCTTTTAGATCAGCAGATGTTTAAGGCTAATTACCGGGAAATTCAAATTCAAAAATGCATGGAAATAAGTAATTAGCAATTAATGCATGTCACTCGGAAACTCCTGTCAATCATCCTTCTTATATAAAGCCTTTTCTTCTCATTTCCCTCTTCATATTTCATCACGCTTTCATCTTCTCTGATTTTGAAATTTGAAATTTAATCACAATCCGAATTCCGAATTAGAAGCATGTCAATATCAGTTGACAGTAACAATCTTAGTTTTGTAAACGATTTGAATCCTGGGAAAGATATGTGGAACATGAAAGCGAGAATTATTCGAAAATGGAATCAGGGTTACAAGATGGATCTCATCTTCATTGATGAAAAGGTAATTTGTATCTCTGCTTTAACGTTTTATTAGAGAATGTAGTGGTGTATGCTAAGAAGATACTTTCTTTAAATGTTCTTCAGGGTGCTAAGATTCAAGCAGGTATTAAGAGTCATCTGATATCTGTTTTTGATGGACAGCTTCAAGAAGATCCTGTTGTGATTCTGTCGAAATTTTATGTTGGCGAGAATAAAGATTTAAATAAAGTAGTAGTGCAGCCTTATAAAATCAACTTTTATAGATGCACAACTGTTTATCCTGTGAGAGATTGGCAAGGTGTTGAATATGGTATCAACTTCAGAGCTTATGAAGATATTCTTCAAGAAGAGGCGTTAAACGCTTTGAGTGTTGGTAGTGTATATTTTTGTAATCATGTCTTGCTTGTATAATATTAGAGAGTTTTACTTATATTCTTGTATAATGTGATCATATAGATGTTGCTGAATCTGTGGTTTGTTGTGGAGATCTTGAAATCTTTGATCGACCTCCAAATGAGACTAAGAAGATCAATTTCGATATTGAAGACTTGGAGTAAGTTGTTGTTTAGATGTGCAATCATGTACATATCATTGTTTGTATTTAATGATGTTATTAAATAAGATGAAGAATGTTGGTATTTAATGTGGGATCATGGTAATGGTAATAAATGAGATCTATAGTGTTTGTATCTAATGTTGAATCATCGTAATAAATGAGATCAATAGTTTATTCTTAGTGAATATGTTAGTTAATTTATGGCTCATTTGCTACTTTAATAAATGTCACAACTTTCCCTTGATTTTGTGTTTTTATTCATTCAATTTGGTTTTGATATTAGAGATTTGTAAAGAAATGGTCATAAATCAGTCTTTAGTATATCGTCATATGAATATTCTTTTCAAGTAGGGGTAAGTTTTTGCGGTGTACTGTGTGGAATGATTATGCTCTGCAGATTAAGGACTTCATTTCTAAAATCCCACCCCATGAGCATGTGATGGTTGTTATACAACATGGAAAGTGTAAGGAATGGAAAGGTATTTTTGTTACTTTCTGCAAATCATAACTATACTGTTTATTTCTGGCAATATAAAGACAGGTATACATTAAATATCTATATACTTTTGCATGTAGGTGAATATACTGTTCAAAGTGATAAGTTTGCAACACGGATTTTTCTGAATGAAGAAATTGATGAAGTTAATGAGCTAAGGAGGAGGTAATTTGTCAATGTAATTTCTATTGTATATAGATGTTCAAGTCAAATACTTGGTTTCATGTTATTTATATACTAATTCTAATCATTTGTGGTATTCAAAAAGGCTTATACTGAAGTTTGGACAATGGAGTGGTTCTACTTCTCAAACAGTACTATCGTCTCAGAGTGTTTTTCCATTGCATAAAGAATTTGTAACTGATGGTGTGAAGAAACATGTTGATGAGATTAGTGAGATAGAAAAGGTTTCACATCTTTTTATATAGTTTGGTTATTTGTTTGGTTTGTCACCTGCATGTTTGTCAAACTAGAAATTACAAGTTCATATATTGTTTTTACAGGAAATGTCTTGTGTTGTGGTTGCGATAATTAAGATTGTGCAAGAAGAGTATGGTTGGTTTTATGCTGCCTGTCGTAAGTGTTTCAAGAAGGTTATGGGTAAAAGTGAATACTTGTAGAATGTTGAAAATGTTTCAGATGATATTCTTCGATTGTCTGCGACTTATTTGGTTTGTCCCAAATGTCATAGCGAATGTACGTCGATCACCATAAAGTAAGCAATGATGATTATTTAACGTTATATTTATATAAGTAACATTCTGAGACTGATATTTGAATATAGTTTTTGCAGTTTACTTAGTCATTTGTGTATATTTCAGGTTCATGGTGCAAGTCCGGGTGCAGGATGAGAGTGGTAGTGTTTCTTTTGTTATGTTTGATAGAGATGTTTAGAAGCTTCTTAGATTAGCGGCGAGTGACATAAGAGAGAGGCAGGTTAAGGCCAATGATACTGGATGTTTCCCTCATGAGATATTTCGATTGGTTGATAAGAAGGCTGCTTTTAAGATTGATGTTTCAGAGTTCAATCTTAAAAATGACTATCGTGTTTATACTGTGCAAAAAACATGTGATGATCCAGTAATAATTGCTGAGTTGTTTGGTGGAGATGGTAATGGTGATGAAAATACTGATGAGGTAGCATATAAAATTACTCTATCAATCTATTTATTTTTCTTTTGAGTTTTAAAGATTGAATTCTGCACTTTTTTATATGATATCATATATTATGATCCTTTAGTTTACTCAAGAGGTAGCTGACGTTAAAGATGTTAACCTTTCAGAATCTTCCCAGGTGTCTGCTGAACGAACTTCAAGGGTGAGTATTTATTTTTAAAGTATGTTTAGTATGTTTAAAAAGAGTTCATTATTTTATTAAATGAGATCAATAGTTGTTTTGTGATTTGTTGCAAGGATGTTGTCTCTGTTACGGCCGACTCTTCAGCCGTTGAAGTTGAAAAGGATTCTGGATCAAGTCCCAATGGAAAACGGATGGCTCAAGATGCTGATGTTGTAAACGTTGGTGAGCTATCCACTAATATGAGAAGAACCTGGAAGAAGCTGGCTAAGGTTAACAATTAGATGCTTATGGAAAAATAATTCTTATGAGAGATAAGTAGAAACCACTTATTTTTGAAGAATCCTTGTGGTTTTTTGTTAGAACCTGAAGGTTTATACATGGAGGGGTTCGAAGTATAGGGGTTGATTAGTATGTTTTGTGTATTAATATTTTGGGTCGATATATGTTAATTGGGTTAGTTAGTTGGTTTCGAGTGGGCCTAAGGGTTTCGACCCAAATGTTATGTATTTAAGCAAACCTCAACTTTATAGTTGAGGTTGATCAGTCGATTACAAGCATAGGCAGCCGAAACCTTTTGGGAGTCTTGTATTAGTCACAAGTTAATCAGTGAATGCAAGTTTCCAGTTTGTTTTGATTATATTGTTTGGTTTCGATTACATATATTCTTGAATCCACTTGTGTTTGATTTCCGCACTTACACAAGTTCCTGTTTGATATCATTGAAAGATCCATAAGGGTTTTACAATTGGTATCAGAGCCAAGAAACCAATTGTTGGTTCGGTTTTTGATATCATTCGGATTCAAGACAATATTATTTAACTGATCTTGTTTTGCTAGTGTTTGTTTTGCAGTGGTACAGTTTCGATTGTGTTTTCTGCTTACGGATTATACAATCTTCAAATTGTTCATAGCAAATATTGATTAATATTGTTGATTTTGGTTTGTGTGATTTCAGTGAATTGTTTGGTGATTTCTCGGAAGTTTGTTGAGGATAAAAATTCAAAGATTTCAAAATCTTTGAATTTTGGAAGCTGCTGATAATCAGGGATATCTGCTACTTTTATCACATTGTTTGTTTTGCAGGGTCTCGACTCGCAATCTGCTGTCTCGACTTGTCATCATTTGGTCTCGACTCGAAATCAGCAACCATCTCGAGTTGTCATCATTTAGTCTCGACTCGCAACAAACCGTGGTCTCGAGTAGTCATCATCAAGATCTCGACTCGCAATAAGCCGTGGTCTCGAGTTGTCTTCATTGAGGTCTCGACTCGCAACCAGCTTCAGTCTCGAGTTATCAACTGTTGATCTCGACTCGCAACCAGCATCGGTCTTGAGTTGTTAACTGTTGATCTCGACTCGCAATCAACTATTGTCTCGAATTACCAATTTCCTTGTCTTGACTCGAAACCAGCGTCTCGACTCACTGTCTCGAGTCGCAACGTCGATCAGCAACATGTTTTTGAACTGTTTGGACTTTGGACCTTTGGACTTAACAGTAATTAATTAATTAACAGATTAATCACTTTCAAGAAACATGTCTAAAAGTAATCAGAATGGTGACATGGCAGTCACAAATGCTCAACAAGAATTGGACTCTAAAATTGGAACTAGTACTCGTATTCCCAGGTTGATGGATGCGAATGACTTCCCGGAATGGAAGTGACGTTTTGAACTGCATGTGAAATTCAAGGATCCTAAAATCTGGAGATGTATTCTGAGAGGTCCTAGGGAAATCATGTATGAGAAGGAAACGAATCCGGGAGTTAAAGTCAAAAAGCCTCGTGACGAGTATACTGAAGAGGATTATACTATTATTGAGGAGGATAATAGGGCAACCTCATATCTGACCATGGCACTGGGATCAGACATTGCTATGGGATTTCGCACTTGCAAATCAGCCAAAGAAATGTGGGAAGCACTGATTGATGTATATGAAGGAAATGAAGACATGAGAGAAAGTCGGAGGAACTTGTTGAGGCAAAATTTTAACAACTTCAATTATGTCTATGGGGAGACTATTGAGAATTAGATTCAGCGATTCATGAAGATTGTTACTCAAATGGATTTGGAGGAAATCCTTCCTTCTAAAGCTGCACAAAATCGACAACGTCCGAATGCTTTGCCTAAAAGCTGGGACAATCACGTCGCAATGATCAAAAGGACCAAAGATCTTGCAAGATGTTCTTTAACTGAGATGATTTCTCACATCAAGGCTTATGAGCTGGATGACAAGCAAAGGGAAAATAATCATAAGTCTAGTATGCTGGCTGCAGGTTTCCCAGTTTCTTCTCCAGCTTTAAACAACAACAATGCTGCACTGGTCTCTCAAAGTGGATCTAAAAAGGCAACTCCTGCTTCCGCAAATGTTCATTACTCTGGTTCGACTGCTTCATCTACTGTACCGTAAATTGCTGCAGTTCCTTCAGCAAAAACCGAGTTGATTGCTTTCTTCACGCAATAGTCCAAAGAAAATCTGGAGATCGCTGCTTCTGTTGTCAACTATTTAAATGCCTTTGTTGCAGGAAAGATACAACCTCCTAATTGGTCTTTGAATGATCTATATCAGTATCATCCTGATGATGTAGAGGAAATGGATATTACATGGCAGATGGCTATGGCGGCGTTCAGAGCACAAAAGTTTGCAAACAATACTGGAAGAAACAGGTGGGGTTCTCCTTATTCAAACTCTGCCAGTGTTCCAATCAAATTGCGCTGTTACAATTGCCATGAACCGGGACATTTGGCACGAAACTGCACTAAGCCAAATGTAAACAAAGAACAAAATCCTGCACTACCTGCTCCTCCAAACCCTGAAAGGGCACTTGTCACTACAAATGACTCTTCAACAGTTGCTGGTGAAAACATTCAGAGCTCAGCCCTAGTAGTTCAACAAAGTGCAAATTTTGATTGGAATGCTGAAATTCATCGCTTGAACATCTCTGCTCCAGAAAATCAGAATGCCTCAGAAAACATCGCCTTCATGACTTCAGCTTCGGAGGACAGGAATTCTGCACCTGATGATGAGACTCCAGCTGAAAATCTGGCTCTTATAACTAGGATTCTGTCAGCTCCCGTTCATGGACTTATTGCTGAAGAGGTACGTTCTATTTTCTGTACTGCTGAATGCAGAGAAATAATTGAAGCATATAGGTTACATAACGCTGATTTAATTCAAGATTACAAAGATATTAAAAATAAAAACTTTACTTTGGCTAAAAAATGAAAAACTTTATAAAGAAAAAATTGAAGCCCAAAGGAAAGATATCATTCAGTTGAAAGAAGATATCAGCGTTAAGAATTGTAACTTTAAAGATGCTCTAGCAACAATTAAGGACTTGACCAAAGAGCTAGAAGACATAAAGTTGAAATATCAGGTTAATGAAATTAATATTAAAAAATATGACACTTCTAACAAATTGGTCGAGGACATTTGTGACATTCAGCTAGAAGAAAGGGGCTGGTTTGGGATACACTAAAACTCCTCCTCCATACAATCATAACTATACTTATCTGCCTTTCACGGAAGAGGAGTTAATTAATGAGGACAAGATGACTTATGGCCCAAAAACTGATAAGTCATCAGTCAACAATAGATTTGTTGGTAATAAACAGCCAGCCCCGTCAATAAATTTTGTCTCTAAAGGAAATGTTGATCCTAACAGATCGTTTACATGTGCAGAAGAAAAAGTAGACTTGAAATATGAAGACACTCTTGGGGGAGAACAAGCTTTAAATTCCGATTTACCTAAAAATTGTTTTGATGAAACTAATTCTGAACTTGTTTTGGGACAAAGTATTTTTAGTATGTTTGCTTCTTTAGCGTCTAATGGGCCTGATGTTTTGGGCAAGACTGATGATGTTTGTGTTGAATCTGTGAACAATAAGTCTGGTGATGAATTTTCTTCAGTTAATGATTGTGAATGTGATATGTCTAACCCCATGGTTGATGATAGTGTTATAGGTGAGGTCCCTCAGGATACATTCAGTGAAACCACTGAAACTACTTCTAAAGAAAATCAAGAATATCCTGATTCTTCTTCTGAGTCGGTCTCAGTGGGTGTCCCTAATGTTGAATCTAGTGGGACCCCATTGGAAACCGTTGATACATGTGTTGCAGAAACATGTGTTAATGAAATTTCAACTTCTTCTGAAATTAAAACCAAGTCAGAATCAATTGATGAAGAAACATATGTTGAAATAAACAAACAGTCATCAACAAATGTTTTTGAAATTAAAACTGAAACTGAACCACCGACTTTTCAACATGATGATGATCACAGTAAGAAGGATGAGTCTCATTCTCCATCTATATCTCATGCTTGTGCAAACTCTAATCAGCAGGGACCAAATCGCTCAAAACGAAAGCAAGCTAAATAGGCTAGATAAGTGAAGAAAATCAGAAACGATACTTTGAAAAATCAAAATACTCACACGTTGAAACAACAAACGTGTTTCAACTGTGGTATTGCTGGACACATCGCACGAAATTGTGTTCAACTCCCAAGAATCTAATCTAAGCATAAGAGGTTTAACAATCAGAAGGCTAAGTCAGATCGATCTTGTTATTCAGAGCCAACGAAAGCTGCAAAAACTGAGGCAATAAAGAATAACAATCGTAAGGCCAAGCCCTCTGATTATGACTGGAATGCAGCCAAACAAAGAAATCAAAATTATCAAAATAATTTTCAAAGAAATAAATATAAAGCTTTTGAAAATTACAACTACAAGTGGTCAAATCAATACTGGAAACCCAAAGGTAAGGCTGCTCCGTCAAACACATGTTCACACAAGTCTGTCAACAAAGACAAATAAAAGTTTTTGAATAAAGACAATTTAGTTTGGCAAAGAGTGACGTACATTGATGCACAAGGAAAACCCAGATCCACCATGGGTTGGGTTCCTAAATCTAACTGATCCCGCAAATCATGCAGGAACAGCTGTGGAGGACTACCGTGCGACTTTGGTACATGGATAGTGGCTCTTCCAGGCACATGACAGGAGACTTGTCCCAACTTGAAAATGTCAGAGAATTTAATGGTGGATATGTCTCTTTTGCGGGAGGAGAATCAGGCAAAATCACGTTAAAAGGAACAGTGAGAAATGGCGTCTTAAGCTTCGAAAATGTGAATTACGTCCTAGAACTGAAACACAGTTTGCTGAGTATCTCACAAATTTGTGAGAGAGGAAATTCAGTTCATTTTACCAAGAAAGTTCGCCATGTACTTAAACCAGGAATTGTGATCCCAGAAGATTGGTTTTTAATGACTGCTGAAAGACGTGGAAATGCATATATTATGTCACACCCCCAAAATCCACAAGCGGAGTATTACCGCATGGAGGCGTGACTGACCATGATCTAGCCACCAATCATATTGAACAATACGATTAAGTAAATAAAACCATAAAACCAAACCCAATATAATTGGCGTTCAAAAGAAACCAAGCATGTTCAAGTAATCAGCGGAAGCATAAAAATGTTTAAATAACCAAAACATAGTTTAAAGTTCAAATATTAAGCATGGGACAAAACAGTCCATATCCCACAACGACCTCTCCTCCTCGTGCAAGCTCCATAAGTACCTAACGACCTGCAAGGCATGTAACAACGAGTCAACAACAAAGTTGAGCGAGTTCACAGTTGGTGTTCATTGATAAGTTGTTTTAAAAACCATGAGTTCATTTGTAAGCCATAAATTAACCATTTTCCCTGTTTCCCAAACATATCCATAACCAGTGGGGGCTTCCCCATGTGAACCACTAGACCCGTTACCATATCGACCACTGACTAAGGTAAGTTGGTGCCCTGACGTCAATGTCTATCATCATTGACTAGTGCCCAGATCCATTAGTTCACGCCCGTCCTCTGCGGCACGGTGTGAGGCTTGTCAAACCAAAATATCGCTATCTAACTAATGACCCGCTCGCCATTGGCCCGGTGATTAAGTCGATATAAAAATGAGGGATTTCATGATAGAGATTTTTTTCTAGTATCCGTGTTGTCACCCTTCAATAAAGAGGGTGTGTACGTAATCCCCAAACCAGGAGATTACGTAGTTTCCAATTATATCCTTATCACGTGTTGTCACCCTTCAATAAAGAGGGTGTGTACGTGTTCCAAACCAGGAGATCACGCAGTTTCAGTTTAAATCCTTTACCCATTCCCAAACCTTGGGAATCCCATGCCTTGTGGAAAGTGTGAACTCACCTTGGTTTGCTCGGTATGCTCAACTACTTATGCACAAACAATTCAGTCAAAGCCTATAGTATGCATGTATACACAATCAGTTTATGTTCGTAATGATTCACATGCAATCTAACATCACAAGGTGTGCTTGGGAAATTATTATCAAGTAACACATAAACAGTTAATCAACCCATACAAGATTCAAACTTTACATGTATGTTCCATAACCATGTTTATCAGTTAAGTGTACTGGGTGTAAGAACCAAATTATGTCATCCACTTATAAGCAAACATCGTTAACAGTAGATAATATAAACAATTACTAACATACACGTGGTATCCATAAACATATTAACCTACTGTTCCCTACAAGCTTCACGACGAACACTTGAGGTTTTCGTTGACATAGGGTTACGACGAAAAGGCCACGATGAACACTTAAGGTTTTCGTTGCCATGGGATTTCGTCGAATGAGAGTTCGTCGGGCAAGGATTTTCGTCGGCACAGGATCTTCGTCGGCACAGGGTTTTCGTCGGGGAAGGCATGATCATCATCAACAGTTACACAACCCAGAAACCCTAATGATCATCTAACAGTTACGTCGACTTCATGAATCAATTGCTCAATCATATCATTTCATACAATCACTTAAATTACTCAATTAACAGTTTGCATCATCAATCATCAAACTTAGCCATGAACTATAATACACCAGATCATTGACATATACAGGACGGTAATACATAACCATTCAACACCCAATTAATATGATCGTCAAGCATTAAACTGAACATGAACAGTGGCTTAAACAAATGCCTTCATAACATCAGATCTATTCTAAATGATTCATGACAGAAACCTCAAACCTATCCATTCACCATTATACCATCAACTGATCACTTTTAACATACGGAAACATATCCGATAACCTAGTGACCTATAGTGAACAAACTCCTCATCCAAACATGAATTTCAAGCATTACTTAGTATAAAAGAATCATGATATCAATTAAACATATAACGATGATATCAAACAATCAACCATGTACGGATTAAACACTAACCGAGATAGGAGAAATAATGGATTGATCGGAACGAAGAGGTTTTGAAGACTTGCAGTTGCCCTCGCGCAGGAAATAGGGAGATAGAGACTCTAGGGTTTTCAAAATAACAACTCACGTAACTTACGTCCTTAAATACGTAAACTATATCGTGTTGGGCCCTTAATGGGCTCCAGTAAAAACTAGGCCGGTGAAATCCTAGATTTCGTCGTGATGGCAATGGCGAAATCCTTAGGTTTTCGTCAAGCAGGCTTGTGGCGAAATCCCCCTTAGATTTCGTCATGTACATAAAAATATATATATAATAGCACATCACATATTTCACAAAGTCCATGTTTAACATTTAACCAATTAACACTAAACAACAATTTACAATCAAATAACAAGGTGCGCATATAAGAACGCAACGAATTAAGAAAACGCAGTTGCGAGGAAAGACCTTGAAAACTCGGGTTGTCACATCATCCCCAACTTGAAAGAAATTTCGTCCTAAAATTTAGCACGTGGTCACTGAGGAAGCTAGTTAGGTTTGCGTGGTTTCCTGGTTTTCCTGGGGTGTCACATCATCCCCCCGTTGGTTTGGAATTTCGTCCCGAAATTTCGCAGTAGCTTCAGCCTCAGCAGTGGTTGCACTTTTCGCGAACAACTGGGGATACTTGAGTTTCATTTGGTCTTCTCGTTCCCTGGTGAACTCTGGGCCACGACGGGAGTTCCAACAAACTCGAACAAGAGGTATTCTGGTGCGCTTGAGAATCTTAACGCCTCGGTCTATGATTTCTACTGGTTCCTCAACGAATCGCAAGTGGTCGTCGATTATGAGCTCCTTCAAAGGAACTATGAGGGTCTCATCTAACAGACACTTCTTCAGGTTTGACACATGGAATATGTTGTGAACTCCACTGAGTTCTTCAGGTAGATTCAACCTGTACGCGACCATGCCAATTCGTTCAGTGATTTTGAAAGGTCCGACATAACGTGGGTTTAGCTTGCCTCGTTTACCAAAACGAACCACACCCTTCTAGGGTGAGACTTTAAGTAGAACCTGGTCCCCGACATAGAATTCTAGGGGTTTCCTACACTTATCAGCGTAACTTTTCTGACGATCACGAGATGCCGCCATTCGTTGTCGTATCTGAGCAATCTTTTCTATCGTTTCGATGACAAGTTCTGGACCTGTGATCTGGTTGTCGCCAACCTCTGCCCAACAAAGAGGTGATCGGCATTTACGCCCGTACAATGCCTCAAACGGAGCAGCCTGGATGCTGTTGTGGTAACTGTTGTTATACGAAAACTCCACCAAAGGGAGGTGTCTTTCCCAACCATTGCCAAAATCGATTACACACGCTCGAAGCATGTCTTCAAGGGTTTGGATGGTGCGCTTAGACTGCCCATCCATCGGTGGATGATAAGCGGTGCTCATGTCTAAACGTGAGCCAAAGGACTTGTGCATAGCTTGCCACAGTTTAGAGGTAAAACGTGCATCACGATCGGAAATAATGGAGGTTGGCACCCCGTGCCTCGAAACCACTTCCTTCAGGTAAACGTCTGCTAAAGTAGAAAACTTATCCTTTTCTTTGATGGCCAAGAAGTGTGCAGACTTAGTCAATCGATCCACTATCACCCAAATAGTGTCATTTCCGCGTTGAGATCTAGGCAGGCCAGTAACGAAATCCATGGAGATTTGCTCCCATTTCCATGTCGGGATCTCTGGTTGTTGGAGTAGGCCTGATTACTTCTGATATTCAATCTTGACTCTCGCACAAGTCAAACATTTGCTGACGTAAGTTCCTATGTTGGCTTTCATGTTAGGCCACCAGTATGTAGTCTTTAGGTCGTGGTACATCTTATCCGAACCAGGATGTAATGAGTAACGAGACTTGTGTGCTTCATCCATCACAAGCTCGCGTAGGTTTCCGTAAAATGGGACCCAGATGCGCCCTGTTACGTAGTAAGCACCGTCTTCCTTTTGTTCTAATCGTTTCCTTGATCCTCGTAGGGACTCGGCCCTGATATTCTCCGCTTTCAATGCTTCAACCTGAGCATCTCGTATCTGAGTAGGAAGACTAGATCGGATGGTAAGTTGTAACGCTCACACGTGCTTAGGTTTTGACTCCTTTCGACTGAGGGCGTCAGCCACAACATTGGCCTTGCCCGGATGGTACTTGATCGCGCATTCGTAGTCATTAAAGAGTTCGACCCATCGATGCTATCGCATGTTCAACTCCTTCTGTTCGAATATATGCTGGAGACTCCTGTGATCGGTGTAAATAGTGCACTTGGTACCGTACAGGTAATGCCTCCATATCTTAAGAGCAAAAACCACTGCTCCCAACTCCAAGTTGTGCGTAGTGTAGTTCCTGTGACAACCCGTAATTTACGGCTCTTAATTACGTGATTAACAAGTAATTAACGCGATAATAATTAGTGTTTACAGCGCGAATTAACTTAATTAGGCCTTTGGAGTGCCTGGGAACGTCTATCCGTCTTTACAGTGCGCGAACGGTGGTTTACAGAGAAACCCGTGAAACGTTAAACGGCAACGGATTGAAACCGAACAGGATACTGTCAACGCCGACAAATATTAAATTTTTATGATATATTTTAGTTTTGTAGTTAAACTTTAGTGACTACAGTCGAAACCGGATCGAAAAAAAAAACGGATTAAAGACGGCAACGATACAAATTTTCGCGATTATTACCGTGATCGACAAACGGGAGTGCAAACAACGGCTACCGACTGTATTTTGTGTATTTTAATTTTGACATTAAAACGGAGCACAGGATTTGACAACGGGTCTCGTAGGAATTACGGGCCACTTACACACGGGGATTGAGCTTGTGGGCCCTGGGTCCAAGCCCAAAATCCACAAGCCTAAACCTACGCATAATGTGTAGATCCCTACAAAATCTTATCGGGATCTACTAAATCCCTACAAAATCCTAGTAAATCTCTACCAGATTTAGAGAATCATGCAAGATCTCATAAATCTCAATAAATCTATCCAAGAGATTTTAGGCCAATGGTTAAAACATATGACCTGGGTATCATTTTAATACATACAAGACAATATAAACCAATCTGCTTATAAATAACATTGGTTCTTTCTTGTTCCTCATTCCACAATCAGATATTCAATAAACTTAAACCATAACACAGACAAGGCCAAACACCCTCTCACAATTACCCTCTCACTCTCGATCTATGCATCTGATGTATGCATCAGAATACATTACACAAACCACACATACCCTCACATTTGCTCTCTCTCCCTCTCGGCGAACATCAGGCGGAACCGGGCGGAGCCAGTGGCGGAGCTCCGGCGAGGTGCGGCGGCGACCAGCAGAGAAGAGAGAGAGAACGACGTGGAGAGAGAGAGTGTGTCGGAGAAGAGAGAGACCGAGGAAGAAAGGAAGAACCGGCGGACCGGTGGTCGACTCCATTATCCGGCGGTCGGTTATTTTAACCGGCGGTCCCTGTCCCGATTCAGGCGGTACTTGACATTATCCGGCAAGTTCACGGTAAGTCCCGATCTTTTTCGCCTCCTGTCGGTTTTGATGATGGTGATTGCTGCTGATTGGTTGAAAATGATGATGTTCTTAATCGGCTGGTGGTTTTGTTCGTGTCAGACTCACGTCTGTACAGGGTCCGGTTCAGCAAGACGGGTTTTGGTTCTGGTTCTAGTTAACTCGGTTAGACCGAGTTAACTCGGTTCGGGTTCCCGGTACAAGACAGTCAACGGGTTTCGGTTCGATCGTGGATCAGGTTTGGCTCAGATTCAGTTTCGGTTGACTCGGTCATCCGAGTCAGCTCAGTCAGCGGTTTCGGAGACGGGCTCGGCTCAACTCGGTGCATTTCGGCTCGATCCGGTCCAAGTCAGTCAAACTGAGTCAAACTCAGTCAACTCAGCGAGTTGACTCGGTCAGCTCGACTTTCGACTCGAAGAAGTGGTAAAGATTTTAACGGCGTTACTATTTCGTGTTTTATACTTTTAACGTATCACGTGATAACGAGCTCTCGAAACCGACTAATTATAAATTACATTCGTCATATATTAGACAAGTTTGCACATAGTTGAATCTTGATTAAATTGTGTTGAATTTTTGAGAATAAAAGCGACAACTTGTGTTGTCGGGTCGTCCAAAAATAGAGGAAACTCTGCCCGTTTTTCGAGAAAATCCGTAAAATAATTACGTTTTATTATAAAACGAAGCATAACCGATCGACTGCAAATGATTTTTTATAAAGTAAAATACAAGTGTATAACATTTCGGATAACACTTTACAACATCACGACAACGACGATTTGGATGTCATTTTCGACGATTCTTTTACTAAAATAAATATAATTTATATATTTATTTCAAATGTCGAACAAAACGAAATCATTTCATAAAAAAAATAAATATAGATTATATTTATTTTTCAAACGACAAACAAGACGACTTCTCTATATGAAAATAAATATAGATCGTATTTACTTTCATAAGCAACTCGACGATTCTTTTACAACTTTTCATATATACGCCTAAACGGCACATACGTATATTTTGACAAAGATCATACGAAACGCGATATATAATACGAGTTGGTTGTATGATATTTTCATACAAATAATCTTTTTGTACACGTACGACTACCCGAGACGGCTAACACACTTACGACGATATATTTATATTTTTATATAAATATTTATTCATTTTAAGTCTCTTGAAAACTAAGTCTTTTCAAGACTTATTAAATTGCTAATGACATTAAACGAGACTTAACTCGTATAACTTAATCGTTTCTATTAAGTTAATAACTTACCGTCGAATCGTTCGATTAACAATTCGGTAGAGCTCGATGACACGTAGTTTAGATACTGCGTTTATTTAGAAACTTATAAGATATTCCGTGTTAGGAATATTGTAGAATGCACGCTAGCGAGTCTCGTCTTGGAAACGACATCACGAAGTCGTATTTAGCTAGCTTTGCACAGGAATATTCAGGTGAGTTCATAACCCCACTTTTTACGGCTTTACATTTTTATAAATGTTTTCGGGGTGGAAAGTCATGCACATTTTGCAAAGACATACAAAGTTTTGAACTAACGCAAAACTCGTATTTCTAAATCATATTACGAAGGGATTTCGAGGAACACAAATGATTTACGAAAGGTTTATACTAAACATACCGGTTTTTTTTTTTACAAAAACAAATACTTATTTTCGAAATGTGAATGATATTCGGCCAGGGTGACCGGGCTGGTCAGGGTGACCGGGCTGGTCAGGGTGACCAGGGGTTTATTTTATATACGGTATGGTTAGCGTAAGGAGGTGTATTACTCAGATCATGTGAGTGGGTAGGAGCAATATGAGGCCATTAGTCCTCATGTCGGGACCGAGGGACAGGAGCGGTAGATCTATCTGGGTGTAGCGAGCCCAGCCCCAGGCCAAACTAGAAACGGACCTTGGGGTGACTTTGTCCACATACAAATGCCGTGGCGAAATCTGCTAGGTTTGAGTCTCCCTATTTGCACTTCACATATATCAGTGGCGTTGCAAACCATTGGTGATCACAAATCCCCTTATTTGCTACATACCAGGAACTTTATACTTACGAAACATACTTGTTCATACAAATTAAATACCATGTTTTATACAAAATTTAAGGCATAGGATTATGCGGGTCAAAGTCTGGGTGGGCATTGATGATTATACGAACATTACAAAAACATGGTTTTATGAACATAACGTGTTACAAACACAACGTTTCCATATAACTCTGCAAGAAAATGGTTTTTAAATTCATTTTCTCAATACTACTTCAAAAACCGGTTATTCCAAAGATTTATTTCAAATCTTTCACAACTCAAAGGATTTATCTCAAACCTTTCACAACTCAAAAGATTTATTTCAAATCTTTTACAAACAAACTATGAACTCGCTCAACTTTATGTTGATTTTTCTCGCATGTTCTTTCTCAGGTTGCATTTCTGAGACATGGCACGGTCGGAATAGGAGAACCATGTGGAGTCGAGTACTTAGTGGGCGTTCATTAAAAGACTCAGCTTATTTGCTTCCGCTGTGCAATGACGATACCAGTCCAGTCACGCCAAGCTCTGAAAATTTTGGGGTGTGACAGATTGGTATCAGAGCTATAGGTTACAGCGAATAAGGTTTTCTGTAGGAATACCTAGGCTCTAACCTCACTTTTCTCTGGGACTTAGACTATCAAGACGTTGAATACATACAGAACGCCTAGTACTCGAATATGGTCTCCAACCGTTGCCGAAAAGCAAACAGTCAAAATTTCGTTTTCAAACATACGCTAAAGTTGTGTTTTACACACGGTACACGAAACAATTACATACAGTGCACAACACTCTGAGAGTTTAGGAAACATGCATTTAAGACCTTCGGAAAAAGGGAGTCAGTCTGGGAGGCTGGGAGGCTAGTGGGACTAGGAGATTCAGTCTGAGAGGCTGGGAGGATAGTCTAGTGGGACTAGGGAGTCAGTCTGGGAGGCTGGGAAAAATTATCTAGTGGGACTAGGGAGTCAGTCTGGGAGGCTGGGAGGCTAGTGGGACTAGGAGATTCAGTCTGAGAGGCTGGGAGGATAGTCTAGTGGGACTAGGGAGTCAGTCTGGGAGGCTGGGAAAAATTATCTAGTGGGACTAGGGAGTCAGTCTGGGAGGCTGGGAGGCTAGTGGGACTAGGAGATTCAGTCTGAGAGGCTGGGAGGATAGTCTAGTGGGACTAGGGAGTCAGTCTGGGAGGCTGGGAAAAATTATCTAGTGGGACTAGGGAGTCAGTCTGGGAGGCTGGGAGGCTAGTGGGACTAGGAGATTCAGTCTGAGAGGCTGGGAGGATAGTCTAGTAGGACTAGGGAGTCGGTCTGGGAGGCTGGGAGGCTAGTGGGACTAGGAGATTCAGTCTGAGAGGCTGGGAGGATAGTCTAGTGGGACTAGGGAGTCAGTCTAGGAGGCTGGGAAAAATTATCTAGTGGGACTAGGAGATTCAGTCTGAGAGGCTGGGAGGATAGTCTAGTGGGACTAGGGAGTCAGTCTGGGAGGCTAGGAAAAATTGTCTAGTGGGACTAGGAGATTCAGTCTGGGAGGCTGGGAGGCTAGTGGGACTAGGAGGACTATTTGAGTATATGATTGATTATTTGCACATGTGTGTGTTTATTAAAGGTCATCACGTAGGAACCGCGAATATTAACTCGGGCACACACTATTATCCATATTGTCTATGATATTTTAACTTCCCGAGCAGGCATCCTACGCATAACAAAACGCTAGCGCACGAGAATATATAGAACTCAAATTTTACGCCAACGGATGTCGGGGTACATCACCTTCTACGCGGCACACAACGCTAGTGCACAGGTATACGTGAAACTTAAGCTATACATCAACGGAGATTGAAGCGCGTCACATACGACTATCGAGGTGAGGCCTTTGAGAAGGAATGATGACGCAGATTTAACGACGACGCTAGATCCCCGTCAGCAGGAGAACTAACGATCAGGAAACGACAACTGGTCGCGCGATCCTGCAACGACACGAATCACGCCAGGGAGAAGACGATTGTCTCCGCATTCCCCTCCCCTACCTAATTAATGACGAATACGCTATGTCGACATTCCATGGTAATGTCACCTAACAATTGGTCGTCACACGAATCCCCAGGTAAAAGTCCTCAAATTTCTTTTATTGAAATTTCGAATTTCACACTTGCTGAGTAGATTTTCGTATCTCTACTCCTCATAATGGTCATTGTATCACGGTCATTTCTTTACAAGTTACACACATGGTTTTCGTTGCGACCATGCCGAAAGTTGTCTTGTTGGTACATGTATTTATTGTCGGATTGCGCTAAAACCAAGTTCGATTGTTTGAACTTGCTCATTACACTTATTCGATTCGAGACACCATATGATGTATTGGGAGCATCATATTCAAATCAATTTTTAACGAACACTTCATTTGTTCCGAGTCGTGGTAAACTTGTTTGGTATTCGACTCCATTAAATCGTTGATTTCGACACCTTGTGGTGGTGTTTTCACTTATTTGAACCTTGCGCTAAACTCGTTTACGTGTCTTATGCACGGGTTTAATTATTTATTTATTGATTCAGATTAAATCCGCTTTGATTTATCACATTACAACAGTTTTAACACAATTGTGTGTTAAGACAATGGTACACAAATTCATTTCATATTCCGGTGTACCTCATAACGGTTCTTTCAACATCGATCGAATGCTTTGCGACAATTCATTGTTTCTCCACCTTCGATCGAAAACATTGTTTCATTGATGTTCCATTTTCAATTGAAAACCCTGTGATGTCATTTAAAACAAACATTCAAGATTCACTTTATTGCGCTTTCATTTGACTTCAAACACGGTGAACTTGTTTGATCACCGCTATTATTGAATCATTTGAATCATTACGACACCTTGCGGTGTCAGTACAAACTTGTAGCTTGTGCTAATTATGATTGAGCGTTTTATGCAAAACACAGGTGATACTTGTTCGATCACCTCTATTATTAAATTGTTTCATTCATTGCGACACCTTGCGGCGTCGGTATGACTTGCAGCTTGCGCTGATCACGATCGAACGTTTCATGCAAACTATTACATTTGAGATTGTTGATTCTAAGTTCATCCGGTGGATGTTATTGCTTCTAGAACTCAGTTACTTATTGTGAACGTTCATATGGAATTTGATTGGTCGAAGTTCCTGTTGGATCCCTGTTAACTTAGTCACATTAGTGACTGCACCTATACGTCTCGTTTCCTTTGACATCGATTACTGAGACACATTTCTTTTAAACCATTGGGATTCCTATTGTGAAGGAATGTCCTTGAATTCACATGATTCGAATGAGTCTTGTTTCGATCACACGGTCATTCACTTGGTTATTATTCGGACTTACCTGCGAACAACACAATTCCGAGGAGATAACATAGACTAAATTTCGAGGACGAAATTTCTGTAACAGGGGGAGAATGTGACAACCCGTAATTTACGGCTCTTAATTACGTGATTAACAAGTAATTAACGCGATAATAATTAGTGTTTACAGCGCGAATTAACTTAATTAGGCCTTTGGAGTGCCTGGGAACGTCTATCCGTCTTTATAGTGCGCGAACGGTGGTTTACAGAGAAACCCGTGAAACGTTAAACGGCAACGGATTGAAACCGAACAGGATACTGTCAACGCCGACAAATATTAAATTTTTACGATATATTTTAGTTTTGTAGTTAAACTTTAGTGACTACAGTCGAAACCGGATCGAAAAAAAAAAACGGATTAAAGACGGCAACGATACAAATTTTCGCGATTATTACCGTGATCGACAAACGGGAGTGCAAACAACGGCTACCGACCGTATTTTGTGTATTTTAATTTTGACATTAAAACGGAGCTCAGGATTTGACAACGGGTCTCGTAGGAATTACGGGCCACTTACACACGGGGATTGAGCTTGTGGGCCCTGGGTCCAAGCCCAAAATCCACAAGCCTAAACCTACGCATAATGTGTAGATCCCTACAAAATCTTATCGGGATCTACTAAATCCCTACAAAATCCTAGTAAATCTCTACCAGATTTAGAGAATCATGCAAGATCTCATAAATCTCAATAAATCTATCCAAGAGATTTTAGGCCAATGGTTAAAACATATGACCTGGGTATCATTTTAATACATACAAGACAATATAAACCAATCTGCTTATAAATAACATTGGTTCTTTCTTGTTCCTCATTCCACAATCAGATATTCAATAAACTTAAACCATAACACAGACAAGGCCAAACACCCTCTCACAATTACCCTCTCACTCTCGATCTATGCATCTGATGTATGCATCAGAATACATTACACAAACCACACATACCCTCACATTTCCTCTCTCTCCCTCTCGGCGAACATCAGGCGGAACCGGGCGGAGCCAGTGGCGGAGCTCCGGCGAGGTGCGGCGGCGACCAACAGAGAAGAGAGAGAACGGCGTGGAGAGAGAGAGTGTGTCGGAGAAGAGAGAGACCGAGGAAGAAAGGAAGAACCGGCGGACCGGTGGTCGACTCCATTATCCGGCGGTCGGTTATTTTAACCGGCGGTGCCTGTCCCGATTCAGGCGGTACTTGACATTATCCGGCAAGTTCACGGTAAGTCCCGATCTTTTTCGCCTCCTGTCAGTTTTGATGATGGTGATTGATGCTGATTGGTTGAAAATGATGATGTTCTTAATCGGCTGGTGGTTTTGTTCGTGTCAGACTCACGTCTGTACAGGGTCCGGTTCAGCAAGACGGGTTTTGGTTCTGGTTCTAGTTAACTCGGTTCGGGTTCCCGGTACAAGACAGTCAACGGGTTTCGGTTCGGTCGTGGATCAGGTTTGGCTCAGATTCAGTTTCGGTTTCGGTTGACTCGGTCAACCGAGTCAGCTCAGTCAGCGGTTTCGGAGACGGGCTCGGCTCAACTCGGTGCATTTCGGCTCGATCCGGTCCAACTCAGTCAAACTGAGTCAAACTCAGTCAACTCAGCGAGTTGACTCGGTCAGCTCGACTTTCGACTCGAAGAAGTGGTAAAGATTTTAACGGCGTTACTATTTCGTGTTTTATACTTTTAACGTATCACGTGATAACGAGCTCTCGAAACCGACTAATTATAAATTACATTCGTCATATATTAGACAAGTTTGCACATAGTTGAATCTTGATTAAATTGTGTTGAATTTTTGAGAATAAAAGCGACAACTTGTGTTGTCGGGTCGTCCAAAAATAGAGGAAACTCTGCCCGTTTTTCGAGAAAATCCGTAAAATAATTACATTTTATTATAAAACGAAGCATAACCGATCGACTGCAAATGATTTTTTATAAAGTAAAATACAAGTGTATAACATTTCGGATAACACTTTACAACATCACGACAACGACGATTTGGATGTCATTTTCGACGATTCTTTTACTAAAATAAATATAATTTATATATTTATTTCAAATGTCGAACAAAACGAAATCATTTCATAAAAAAAATAAATATAGATTATATTTATTTTTCAAACGACAAACAAGACGACTTCTCTATATGAAAATAAATATAGATCGTATTTACTTTCATAAGCAACTCGACGATTCTTTTACAACTTTTCATATATACGCCTAAACGGCACATACGTATATTTTGACAAAGATCATACGAAACGCGATATATAATACGAGTTGGTTGTATGATATTTTCATACAAATAATCTTTTTGTACACGTACGACTACCCGAGACGGCTAACACACTTACGACGATATATTTATATTTTTATATAAATATTTATTCATTTTAAGTCTCTTGAAAACTAAGTCTTTTCAAGACTTATTAAATTGCTAATGACATTAAACGAGACTTAACTCGTATAACTTAATCGTTTCTATTAAGTTAATAACTTACCGTCGAATCGTTCGATTAACAATTCGGTAGAGCTCGATGACACGTAGTTTAGATACTGCGTTTATTTAGAAACTTATAAGATATTCCGTGTTAGGAATATTGTAGAATGCACGCTAGCGAGTCTCGTCTTGGAAACGACATCACGAAGTCGTATTTAGCTAGCTTTGCACATGAATATTCAGGTGAGTTCATAACCCCACTTTTTACGGCTTTACATTTTTATAAATGTTTTCGGGGTGGAAAGTCATGCACATTTTGCAAAGACATACAAAGTTTTGAACTAACGCAAAACTCGTATTTCTAAATCATATTACGAAGGGATTTCGAGGAACACAAATGATTTACGAAAGGTTTATACTAAACATACCGGTTTTTTTTTTTTACAAAAACAAATACTTATTTTCGAAATGTGAATGATATTCGGCCAGGGTGACCGGGCTGGTCAGGGTGACCGGGCTGGTCAGGGTGACCAGGGGTTTATTTTATATACGGTATGGTTAGCGTAAGGAGGTGTATTACTCAGATCATGTGAGTGGGTAGGAGCAATATGAGGCCATTAGTCCTCATGTCGGGACCGAGGGACAGGAGCGGTAGATCTATCTGGGTGTAGCGAGCCCAGCCCCAGGCCAAACTAGAAACGGACCTTGGGGTGACTTTGTCCACATACAAATGCCGTGGCGAAATCTGCTAGGTTTGAGTCTCCCTATTTGCACTTCACATATATCAGTGGCGTTGCAAACCATTGGTGATCACAAGTCCCCTTATTTGCTACATACCAGGAACTTTATACTTACGAAACATACTTGTTCATACAAATTAAATACCATGTTTTATACAAAATTTAAGGCATAGGATTATGCGGGTCAAAGTCTGGGTGGGCATTGATGATTATACGAACATTACAAAAACATGGTTTTATGAACATAACGTGTTACAAACACAACGTTTCCATATAACTCTGCAAGAAAATGGTTTTTAAATTCATTTTCTCAATACTACTTCAAAAACCGGTTATTCCAAAGATTTATTTCAAATCTTTCACAACTCAAAGGATTTATCTCAAACCTTTCACAACTCAAAAGATTTATTTCAAATCTTTTACAAACAAACTATGAACTCGCTCAACTTTATGTTGATTTTTCTCGCATGTTCTTTCTCAGGTTGCATTTCTGAGACATGGCACGGTCGGAATAGGAGAACCATGTGGAGTCGAGTACTTAGTGGGCGTTCATTAAAAGACTCAGCTTATTTGCTTCCGCTGCGCAATGACGATACCAGTCCAGTCACGCCAAGCTCTGAAAATTTCGGGGTGTGACAGTTCCTTTCATGAACTTTAAGTTGGCGTGATGCGTAAGCAATGACCTTGTCACGTTGCATCAACACGCAACCAAGTTCTTGGATGGACGCGTCGCAATAAACCACCAAATCATCTGTGCCTTCAGGCAATGAGAGAATAGGTGCGCTACAAAGTCTATTCTTTAAGTGCTGAAATGCGGACTCCTGGGCATCATTCCAACGATAGGTAACACCCTTCTGAGTTAGTGAAGTGAGAGGTTGCGCAATCTTGGAGAAATCCTTGATAAACCTTCCGTAGTAGCCCGCCAAACCCAAGAATTGGCGGATTTCTGTTGGTGTACGGGGTGCAGGCCAGTTCCTGATCGAGTCTACCTTGGGTGGATCAACATGAATCCCATCCTTGTTTACCACGTGGCCTAGGAAGTGGACTTCGCGAAGCCAAAAGTCACATTTTGAGAATTTGGCATACAACTGCTCTGTTCGAAGGAGTTCCAAAATAAGCCTCAGGTGTTGCTCGTGCTCCTCCTGACTCTTCGAATATATCAGGATGTCATCGATGAATACAATAACAAACTTATCCAGGTAAGGCTTGCACACTCTATTCATAAGATCCATGAAGATCGCAGGTGCGTTTGTCAATCCAAAAGGCATAACCAGAAACTCGTAATGCCTATAACGAGTCCTAAATGCTGTCTTAGAGATATCCTCGTCTCGGACTCTCAGTTGATGGTAGCCTGACCTCAGGTCAATCTTTGAGTAGAAAATCGACCCTTGCAACTGGTCGAATAAGTCATAAATGCGTGGAAGAGGATAGCGATTCTTCACGGTCACCTTGTTGAGTTCGCGATAGTCAATACACATTCTGAAGGTACCGTCTTTCTTCTTCACAAATAATACTGGAGCTCCCCAAGGCGAAGAGCTAGGACGAATAAAACCCTTGTCCAAGAGCTCTTGTAGTTGTGCGGACAGTTCTTCGAGTTCTGATGGGGCTAGACGATAAGGTGCTCGAGCTATTGGTGCTGCCCCTGGAGCTAGTTTGATCTGAAACTCAACTTGACGATGAGGCGGAAGACCAGGTAATTCCTCAGGAAATACTTCAGGAAAGTCACATACGATCGGAATATCTTCTATCTTCTTCTCCTTCATTGAAGTGTCAGTAATGAGGGCTAGAATAGCAGTGTGGCCCTTTCGCAAACACTTCTAGGCCTTAAGGAAAGAGATGATGCCTATGACCGCACCACTCTTGTCACCATGAACCACAAGTGGTTCTTCACCAGAACGAGGAATGCGGACGATCTTCTCTTTGCAAAGGATCTCTGCTCGATGTTGAGATAACTAATCCATCCCAATGACGATGTCAAAACTACCAAGAACGATGGGGATAAGATCGATAGAGAAAATCTGACCAGCTAAGACGATATTACAACCCTTAACTATGTGTGTGGCCTCGAGACTTTTACCGTTTGCTAGTTCTACCATGTGCTTGGTGTTCGAAAGTGTTGGGGTACGCTTAAGCATTTGACTAACTTTTAGGGACACATAACTAGTATCGGCACCTGAATCAAATAAAACAGTAACAAAGAAATCATCCGGTAGAAACTTACCCATCACAATGTTGGGATCGTTCCTCGCATCACCCTGCCCAATCACGAACGCACGTCCCCTGGCACCATTGCCATCATTGTTTCCCCCATTATTGTTTCTGTTCCCCTGGCTGTTGTTGTTGTTGTTCTGTTTCTGATTCAGCTGGGGGCAGTCTCTTTTGAAGTGGCCTTCAGCACCACGCTGAAAGCATCCTTTGTTGTTACCCTGCTGCTGCGGTTGCTGCTGACGCTAATTCTGTGGAGCTTGCTGCTGGTTCTGTCGTCGCTGATTTGCAGGGTAGAGGCTCCTGCAATCCTTGGCCGCATGGCCAGGTTTGTTACACCTCTGACAAGTGCCCTTAGCACACAGTCCGCTATGATGGAAACCACAATGATTGCATTTGGGGTGGTTCCCCTTGTACCCACTCTGCCCTTGACTACCAGAAGATTGTTGATCAGGGCTCTTGTAGTCATCAGCCTTTCGCTGCTGAGATTGAGACTGAGCTGATGTTGAACCCTTGCTTGAGACTCCATTCCATTTTCAATTGTTGTCGCTGGGGGCATCAGAAGTAGTAGTAGTAGCACCAATACGCTTGGGCAGCTTGTTCTGCTCGACTGCCTGATCAGTGAGACGATGAGCCAAACGAATAACTTGCTGGATAGTGGAGGAGGCCTATAGCTCCTTCAGTGTCGTTGAAAGTAGTAGGTCGGAAGTCCATAAAAGTTTTGAAAGTACACACAGGAGGCTGAGCATGTTGACCTGTCGTGCGAGTAAGAAGAGACAAAGTTAAGCACAAGTGTTGGTTCACAAGAGTAGGATCTAAAGATCCTAGAGTAAGTTGCAATGGCAGGTTATACCTCCTGCCTGAGCGGCTGCGAGTGCTGCAGCAACTTGTTCATTGATTAAAGCCGTCAGCTGGGCTTGAGTTAGGTTGATACGTCCACTCATGATCTTCACAATAAAGAGAGCATGAGTGAGAAAAGTTTTCGTGACAATGCGTAAGTGTGGAGTGACAGAAGAGAGTAAGCACACAATGTTTCAAACAGCAGATGCTATGTTGACTAAGCATACCATGAACAATACACTACATAAACTAGCAGACATGCAATATAAACTTAATTCATATCACCTATTGTGTCGAGTCTTGCACGTGGAGCGAAGCGTCATTGTGGATCGTTGAGCACTGTATAGGTTATAGTCTGGTTTTGTCAAAAAGTTTTTCCCTTTTTAAAACCAAGTTCACTATAACCAATGGCTCTGATACCAATCTGTCACACCCCCAAAATCCAAAAGCGGAATATTACCGCATGGAGGCGTGACTGACCAGGATCTAGCCACCAATCATATTGAACAATACGAATAAGTAAATAAAACCATAAAACCAAACCCAATATAATTGGCGTTCAAAAGAAACCAAACATGTTCAAGTAATCAGCGGAAGCATAAAAATGTTTAAATAACCAAAACATAGTTTAAAGTTCAAATATTAAGCATGGGACATAACAGTCCATATCCCACAACGACCTCTCCTCCTCGTGCAAGCTCCATAAGTACCTAACGACCTGTAAGGCATGTAACAACAAGTCAACAACAAAGTTGAGCGAGTTCACAGTTGGTGTTCATTGATAAGTTGTTTCAAAAACCATGAGTTCATTTGTAAGCCATAAATTAACCATTTTCCCTGTTTCCCAAACATATCCATAACCAGTGGGGGCTTCCCCATGTGAACCACTAGACCCGTTACCATATCGACCACTGACTAAGGTAAGTTGGTGCCCTGACGTCAATGTCTATCATCATTGACTAGTGCCCAGATCCATTAGTTCACGCCCGTCCTCTACGGCATGGTGTGAGGCTTGTCAAACCTAAATAGCGCTATCTAACTAATGACCCACTCGCCATTGGCCCGACGATTAAGTCGATATAAAAATGAGGGATTTCATGATAGAGATTTTTTTCTAGTATCCGTGTTGTCACCCTTCAATAAAGAGGGTGTGTACGTAATCCCCAAACCAGGAGATTACGTAGTTTCCAATTATATCCTTATCACGTGTTGTCACCCTTCAATAAAGAGGGTGTGTACGTGTTCCAAACCAGGAGATCACGCAGTTTCAGTTTAAATCCTTTACCCATTCCCAACCCTTGGGAATCCCATGCCTTGTGGAAAGTGTGAACTCACCTTGGTTTGCTCGGTATGCTCAACTACTTGTGCACAAACAATTCAGTCAAAGCCTATAGTATGCACGTATACACAATCAGTTTATGTTCGTAATGATTCACATGCAATCTAACATCACAAGGTGTGCTTGGGAAATTATTATCAAGTAACACATAAACAGTTAATCAACCCATACAAGATTCAAAGTTTACATGTATGTTCCATAACCATGTTTATCAGTTAAGTGTACTGGGTGTAAGAACCAAATTATGTCATCCACTTATAAGTAAACATCGTTAACAGTAGATAATATAAACAATTACTAACCTACACGTGGTATCCATAAACATATTAACCTACTGTTCCCTACAAGCTTCACGACGAACACTTGAGGTTTTCGTCGACATAGGGTTACGACGAAAAGGCCACGACGAACACTTGAGGTTTTCGTCGCCATGGGATTTTGTCGAATTAGAGTTTGTCGGGCAAGGGTTTTCGTTGGCAGAGGGTCTTCGTCGGCACAGGGTTTTTGTCGGGGTAAGGCATGATCATCATCAACAGTTACACAACCCAGAAACCCTAATGATCATCTAACAGTTACGTCGACTTCATGAATCAATCGCTTAATCATATCATTTCATACAATCACTTAAATTACTCAATTAACAGTTTGCATCATCAATCATCAAACTTAGCCACGAACTATACTACACCAGATCATTGACATATACAAGACGGTAATACATAATCATTCAACACCCAATTAATATGATCATCAAGAATTAAACTGAACATGAACAGTGGCTTAAACAAATGCCTTCATAACATCAGATCTATTCTAAATGATTCATGACAGAAACCTCAAACCTATCCATTCACCATTATACCATCAACCGATCACTTTTAACATACGGAAACGTATCCGATAACCTAGTGACCTATAGTGAACAAACTCCTCATCCAAACATGAATTTCAAGCATTACTTAGTATCAAAGAATCATGATTTCAATTAAACATATAATGATGATATCAAACAATCAACCATGTACGGATTAAACACTAACCGAGATAGGAGAAATAATGGGTTGATCGGCACGAAGAGGTTTCGAAGACTTGCAGTTGTCGTCGCGCAGGAAATAGAGAGATCGAGACTCTAGGGTTTTCAAAATAACAACTCACGTAACTTATGTCCTTAAATACGTAAACTATACCATGTTGAGCCCTTAATGGGCTCCGGCGAAAACTGGGCCGACGAAATCCTAGATTTCGTCGTGATGGCCATGGCGAAATCCTTAGGTTTTCGTCAAGCAGGCTTGTGGTGAAATCCCCATTAGATTTCGTCATGTACATAAAAATATATATATAATAGCACCTCACATATTTCACAAAGTCCATGTTTAACATTTAACCAATTAACACTAAACAGCAATTTACAATCAAATAACAAGGTGCACATAAAAGAACGCAACGAATTAAGAAAACGCAGTTGCGAGGAAAGACCTTGAAAACTCGGGTTGTCACATATTATCGATATGAACAAGAAACCATGTGAAGAAATTACTTGTCTCTTCTTGAAGATTTCAGAACATGATGGTCTGTTGTGGCATCGTCGTCTTGGACATGTGAATATGAAAAATCTGAATCGTTTGGCTAAAGGTGAATTGGTCCGTGATCTACCTGTTAAAGACTTCATGTTGATAGAGAAGTGTGTTGCTTGCGCCAAAGGAAAAGCCCATCGAAAGTCTCACAAGTCCAAGCCTACTCCATCAACAAAAGTTGTACTTGAGTTGCTACACATGGATCTTTTTGGTCCCGTGAACGTTCTCAGTATTGGCAAGAAGGCGTATTGTCTTGTGATTGTCGATGACTACTCTCGTTACACATGGGTTTACTTTCTTGGTCACAAAAACGAGGCTGCAAGTTTGATCAAACAATTTATCACTTTAGTGGAAAATCAGGCCAATACCAGAGTGAAAGCAATTCGATCAGACAATGGAACGGAATTCAAAAATATCACCTTAGACACATTCTGTGCAGAAAAGGGAATTGAACGACAGTACACTGCACCACGAACTCCACAACAAAATGGAGTAGCTGAGAGACGGAATCGTACTCTTATTGAGGCTACGCGAACCATGCTGGCCGACTCGAAGCTTCCTAGTTTCTTCTGGGCCGAAGCAGTTAACACGGCTTGTTACATCCAGAATCATGCTTTAGTAAACAAACGTCAGATGAAAACTCCTTATGAAATTCTGGAAGGACGTAAACCCTCTGTTTCACACTTTCGTATATTTGGTTGTCCGTGTGTTTTATTGCTCATGGATACTAATGGAAAGTTTGAAGTCAAAGGGGATGAATGTTTCTTTATTGGGTACGCTAAAGGATCTTCCTATATAGTATACAATAAAGTAACCAAGAAAGTCGTCGAGTCGTGTAATGTTGAATGGCTCGAAGAAAACTCTACGGACACTAGAGTTGGTCCAGATTGGCTGTATGATTATGCTGACTTATTCAAATCATTTAACATTCTGTCTAGTGCTGCTTCTGATGCAGGTGTGTTGAATATGAAACAACCAGTTTCATTTGGTGATACGGAAGAAATAGAACTTGACGAAGGGATCTCAAGAACTCACACTATTGATCCGCTTGGAATGCGATTTACTGAGAATCCAACGTCTCAAGAAACCCATGAAGGTGCCCAATCTAGTGGCGTTTCCTCAAATGCATCTGGATCAGAACTATTTACTGATCCCATTCCTGAAGATTGTATTGTCACTCTCATGTGGTTCACAGTCCTGATGAGGGGGAGTCAAGCAACATCAACACACTTCAAGACAAGACCATACCTGAATTTGCCATTCCAACAAACGTTCAAAGAAATCATCCTATTGAGAACGTAATTGGTCCTGTTAATGCAGGAGTTTAGACAAGAAGCCAATCAGGAACCATTAATTTATGTTTATACTCCAGCTACATTTCTCAAATTGAACCTAAGACCATTGATGTAGCTTTGCAGGAACCAGGATGGGTTGACGCTATACATGAAGAGCTAAACCAATTCGAGAAGCTAGGAGTATGGAAACTTGTGGAGTTGCCAAAAGGGAAATGCAAGCTTGGAACTCGTTGGGTTTTCAGAAACAAGCAAGATTCTGCAGGAGTTATTGTTTGAAATAAAGCACGATTAGTAGTCCAAGGATTCAGACAGATAGAGGGATTCGATTATGATGAAGTTTACACCCCTGTTGCACATCTTGAAGCAATCCGGATCTTCTTAGCATACGCATCCTACATGGGGTTCACTGTTTATCAGATGGACGTCAAGACTGCGTTTTTGTATGGAGATGTGAAGGAGGAAATCTTTTTTGAGCAACCACCGGGTTTTATTCATCCAGACCATCCAGAATATTCCTACAAACTTGATAAGGCATTGTATGGGTTGCACCAAGCACCTAGAACTTGGTATGCAACTCTGACAGAACATCTTCTGGCTCATGGATACACACGAGGCACGATAGACCAGACTCTGTTTATTAAAAGAGTGGGCAAGGATCTGATATTGGTTAAAATCTACGTCGATGATATTATCTTCGGATCAACAAGTGAAGCTCTTTGCAAGGAATTTGAGGGAGTTATGAAAAAGAAGTTCGAGATGAGTGCGCTCGGAGAAATGACATTGTTTTTGGGTTTACAAGTTAAACAAGATTCTTGAGGCATTCTAATTCATCAAGGGAAATATGTGGATGATGTGCTAAAGAAATTTAAGTTCACAGACGCTAAACCGGCCGAAACTCCAATGGCAGAAAGACCGTTGCTGACTGAAGATGCAGAAGGATCCCCTGTTGATCAACACCTTTATAGGTCCATGATCGGATCGTTGATGTATCTGACAGCGAGTCGTCCAGACATCATGTTTGTTGTCTGCAACTGTGCACGATATCAGGCTAATCCTAAAACTTCTCATCTTACTGTTGTTAAACGAATCTTTCGGTACCTTAAAGGCCGACCTTGGTTTGGTCTGTGGTATCTGAGGGATTCAAATTTTGACCTGTTTGCATTTTCTGATAGTAACTTTGGAGGCACTGACAAGGACAGGAAATCCACATCTGTTGGATGCCAATTTTTGGGTGACAGACTCATCTCTTGGCAATGCAAGAAATAACAAACGGTGGCTATTTCCACAGCTGAAGCAGAGTACGTTGCAGCTTCGGCGTCTTGCTCCCAAGTGGTGTGGATGCAGCATCAATTGCAGGATGGTTTGACCTATCTTAAAACTACCATATACTGTGATAATGATGCTGCTATACAAATTGTGAAAAATCCTGTTTTCCACTTAAAAACCAAGCACATTGATATTAAAGTTCATTTTATAAGAGACTGCTTTGACAGAGGTCTTATCAAACTGGAGCAAATCGACACAGATGCAAATGCTGCCGATTTGTTCACAAAACCTGTCAGTAGTTCAAAATTTCAAGTGCTTGTGGATTTTCTGAAAATGATCTGTTTCACTGACTGAGCATGTTTGTTCATAAAGTTTTCTATTCTTAGGTAGGTTTTATTTATGCTCAAATTTAGGGGGAGAAATCTTTGAAAAATACAAAAACATCAAAAAAATTCTTGGAAAAATACAAAAACATTGAAAAATCTTTGAAAAATAAAAAAAAGCAATGCTTGACATGGGAAACGAAATGAAATTCCACGTTATGGTTAAGGGATGACTCATGTAAGACCAGTATCGAAATAGTTTGACTCTAGTATGATGTGTTGGTAGGCTCTATCCTTAAGACTGGAAACATTGGCTGTTTCTGTTCAGAACTAAAATAGTACATGACCTCAGGAAAGAAAGTCACTTGGAATTGGCTCATTTCTATTTGAATGTTTGTATGTTGTCCCGATACACACAATTTTGGTCTGGTTCTGAAATCTTCTCTGAAAAAGTCGTGTATCTCCTCTGTTTTGCGTGAGCAAAGACCTGGAGGTGCTAGCCAGCGTTAAGCTTCTGTTTTGCGTGAGCAAAGACCTAGCTGAGCGTCTGTCATCTTATAGATCAATTAAACACCCGAAAGAGGCCCTCAAGTGCCCAAAAGAAACCCAAGAAACCTATATCAAACTGAGAAAAACTCATTTGATCTGTGTATTATATCCTCTTTGCTTATGATCTATTCTGTTCTTTTCTTAACCTATTCCCAGTTAAGATTTCAGAGGTCTGGATCGGACTTGTGAAATATGTGGTAGGGAAACTGCTTGCATGATAGAGTGTGCTGACTATAATTCCGGGATTTGATTAGTATTTATTTGGGTGTTCATTGTTAAGAAATCAAAACATGATAAAATCAGTTACAGGTAGTTATATGGAAAAGGTCTAGGGAGATGAGTTTAGGTGGACAAATATACTGACAATCGTCTAGATCATTCGGTAGTAGATCAGTGTTGATAAGTGAAGTCAAGCCCGAAACATCGTGATTTGATCCCTAAGCAATTACGATATTTCCTATTTTATTTTTGTAAATAATTGTCATATTATTTATTTTTGTTTAGGTTTTTGTGTTCGTAAAACGTGCTCAGAAAGTTAATTGGGTTGTTAAAAATTATAACTGATTTTCTAAAGGATTCTTGAATTAAATTAAAAATAATTACGGAAATCCTTAAATTAAATGTGTATTTGAGACGGTTTCGGCCCAATTTTTGGTCTCGGCCCAAATTCAAAGGCCCAAGGCTGTGATATATAAGGCAGGTCTCTGTTGGATCGTGTACGTGACCCTGAAAGTCAGTTAAGGTAGTTCAACATCAATTACTAAGGCGGAATCAAAGTAAACGACGTCCAAAACAACTTGTATTCTTTAATTCTTCTTTTCTGATTAATAAACGTGCTTTTACAATAAGATCTGATGAAAATCCGACAGCACTTCGTTACACATACAATGACCTTGTACCGTTCCGTTTGAAATGTGACACTCACACTCCTATTTATAGACAATGTACCCTTCCGTTTGAAACTTAACATAAAGGCTCAAACGACAGATCTCAAACGGAACCTCTATTCAAACAATGAACTCAAACGGAACCCTATGTTTCAAACGGAACCCTCTATAAAATGACTGTTTTCAAACGGAACCCTTTGAAACACTTTCTAAACTCAAAACTAAACCCTAATTTGACATTTAAGATCCAATCTTGACTTTCTTGAACTAAGACTTGATGAAGATGCAGTCAACAGACATTCTTGTGCATCAACAGACTCCCCCTTGGATGTTGACGTAGTCTTCAGCTCCTGAGTCTTCAGTCTTAGTCTTTTCTTACACTCTGTCTTTTCATCATAAGCACTCTATCTTCACACTCCCATATACTGTTGATCCATACTCCCCCTTTTCACAGACTCCCCCTCTCAATATGCTGAATCTGAGATATCTGGTTCAAGCTTTGACAATTTGCTTCCATTGGGAATAATGAAGACCAAATCTGTTACTCAACCAACACACATTACAATTCTATCTTTCAAACATAAAAACACAAATTCAATCAGTTATAAAAATCCACTCAAGTATTCAGGTCCAAGTTAATGACCCTGATCACTTGATTAATCTACCAAGTTCAAATTAATGACCTTGGTTGATCTTTTGACGAAACAATACTGATTTTAAACAACAATTTCAAACATTTTCTGAAAATAACAAGTATCAAGTTAATGAACTTGTTTTTATCATTTCAAACAATTCAAACTTCTTCAAAGTAAGCTCTCCTCATTCTTCAGTCCAGAATCTCCTGCATCTGCTTCAAACATCTAAGAATCCAACAATCAACTCTCCACTTTGGTTTGTCAGAAAAATAAAGCAGAAATAAAATCTTTTTGGATTTTATCAAAGTGTTCTAAACTAAGAAATGAAATACAGAAAACTTAAATTGTAGAAAGTAAACAAAGTAAACTATTTACAAACATATTTTTGGTGAGCGTGTCAGGGAATCATATCAGCTTTTCAGACAAATCACAAGTACCGTTAAGCTACATTTCATACTCAGACTTAAACAATTCACCTCGATTGTCGATATACTGATCCATCTTAAATTCTCATACAAATTTCAACTTACTCAGGATACGATTTAGATGAATTAAGAACTTAGATCATTCATGTGTCCCACCTCTTGAATATACTCCCGTATCCAGAATCCCAATAATCAGTCTTACAGGTGAGAATACTACAATGATATCTGTATATAGGGTATGTTTGGCATGGAGCTTTTAGGAGCTTCTAGCTTTAAGCTTTTAAGAAAAAGCTCATACTCAATAAAAAGCCTTGTTTGGTTGAAGGAGCTTTAAGCTTTTAGGTTAGAAGCTTGAAGCTTTTGGTTGAACGCTACTACTAGTAGCGTTTAGAAGGAGCTACAAGCTTTTAGGAAAAAATGACTATTTTAACCACTAAAAATAAGGAAAATTTTAATGCACCAACTTTCTAAATTTTTAGTTATGTCCATTTTGGTCATTTTATACATTTTATTAAAAGCTACAGCTACTCTACCAAACACCAAATATATCTAAAAAGCTACAGCTACTAGCTATCAGCTACTAGCTATCAGCTACAGCTACCAGCTTCCAGCCACCAGCTACCAGCTTTCAGCTTTCAGCTACCAGCCACCAGCTACTTTTGCCAAACATACCCATAATTTAGGTATGCGAGGGCCGAGGGATCTCAGGTCGATACTTCCGTATACGCAGAGGGATATCAGCTTCGACTTTTTGATGTGTCCCCTTTAGAGGATCTTTTTGCTTACAACAACAGCATTTATCAATTTTATTGTTTCAGCATGCTGAGGGTTTAATGCTGTGTTTCAAGCATTGCAGCAAGTATTAGCCAGGGACTAGGTCAGAACTACCGTTCAGCAGAAGTCCCGGAATAATACCCCAGATATCATAGAGTATAAAGACCTAGTATATCAGATTAAGAGACCTTTCAAACGAGATTTCAGGGGTTACCTATATATCCAAGTAGTGTTCCCCATGAATTCACAAGTTTGAATTTTAGGTTTATATCCCGAATAAATCTACTAAATGTACAAAAACCTATCGACACATCATCAGTAAGATTGTTTAACTCTTTTAAACTATTCAAATCTTTAGCATACTGTGATCGTCTAGCCGATGTACTATCATTTTCCCTATATACACAAGCTCTTTTTCATTTTATCATGTTTTTGTATTTTTATCATTTTTTACTGTTTTTGTATTTTCTGAAAATAAACTATGAACAAACATCTACTCCCCCTAAATACCAAAACAAGTAAAAATTCGACAAACCATTGCAGATTGTTTCTCGTCTTCATCCGCAACAGTACTCTCATCAACGCCAATAATGCCATCCGACACCGAAAGAAGCTTCATACCATTCAGTTTTAACAAATATTTAAACCGATTTTTATCAAAAGCTTTGGTATGTAAATCGGCTTTCTGTTCGTCAGTGTGGATTTTCTCAATTCGTATCAACTTTTTCTCAAAGCAATCACGAATAAAGTGATGACGAATTTCTATGTGTTTAGTTTTAGCGTGATGTACTGGATTTTTAGTTATATTTATTGCGGCCTCATTATCAACAAAAAGAGGTGTGTTAAGAAACTGCAAACCGTAGTCGCGCATCTGTTGCTGTATCCACAAGATCTGAGAGCAGCAACTGCTAGCAGAAACATACTCCGCTTCACATGTAGATAACGCCACAGGCGTTTGTTTCTTACACTGCCAGGTAACCAATCTAGGACCAAAGAACCGGCATCCTGCAGTTGTTGATTTTGAATTGACTTTGCAGCATCCGAAATCCGAATCGGAATACCCTTCGAGCGTAAAATCGCCTTTCCTAGGATACCATAACCCCAATGAAGGAGTTCCTTTCAGGTAGCGCAATATCCTCTTCACAATAATCATATGCGATGCTCTCGGGTTAGACTGAAATCTTGCTGCGAGGCACGTTGGGTACATGATATCAGGACGTGAAGCAGTTAGGTACATTAAAGAACCTATCATGGATCGATAAAAAGTTTCATCAGCCCTGTCTCCGGTGAGATCTGGGTGAATCCCATGATTTGTTGCAAGTGGGGTAGCAGCTGGAGTAGAACTTGACATCCCAAATTTCTCTAGAATATCATGAACATACTTTGACTGATGAATGAAAATTCCTTCAGGAAGTTGTTCAACTTGTAATCCTAGAAAGAATTTCATCTCCCCCATTGATGACATTTCAAACTTCTGCTTCATCACTGATTCAAAATCTTTGCATAGATTTTCATTTGTTGACCCAAAGATTATATCGTCCACATAAATCTGAACTATCAGAAGATGACCATCGACCTCTTTAGTGAAGAGAGTGGCATCCACTTTTCCACGAATGAACTTGTTGGCTAGTAGGTGTTGAGACAAAGTCTCATACCAAGCTCTCGGGGCTTGGTGTAAACCATACAGCGCTTTGTCCAATAAGTAGACCTTGTTTTTGTGGATTGGATCGGTAAAGCCCGGTGGCTGACCGACATAAACCTCCTCTTTAACCTTCCCGTAAAGAAACGCCGATTTAACATCCAACTGATAAACTCTGAAGTTCTTCCAAGACGCAAATGCTAGGAAAATTCTGATTGCCTCTAGTCGTGCTACAGGAGCATAGACTTCGGTAAAATCAATTCCCTCCTATTGACTAAATCCCTGAACAACGAGTCGAGCTTTGTTCCTTACGACAACTCCTCTATCGTCCCTCTTACACTTAAACACCCACTTAGTGTTAATCTTTCTTTGACCATCCGGCAAATCAACTAACTTCCACACTCCCAATTTCTCAAATTGACTAAGTTCCTCCTGCATTGCATTGACCCAAGAGTCTTCAGTAAGCGCCTCTTTGTAAGTTCTTGGTTCAATCTGCGAGATAAAACAACTTAATGAGAATTCAGTTTGCAAAGGAGCAACTTTTGTATAAAAACATGTAAGCCCTTTATCAAT
>JARYGA010045118.1:0-41818 GCA_030545235.1 Helianthus tuberosus
TTATGCGATGCGTTAACCATATGAAAACACGTGTTCAACGTATCAAATTGGACCCAATGTAACCTATATAAGCATTGTGATTGGATCAAAACGTAAAGTAAACCGAGTTTATACCATACAATCATAATTTATTATATGTGATCCGACACGTACATAGAAAATGTAACGGATATAAAAGAAAAAACTGACACGTGTAATCAAAATGGATTAATTATAGCTTTTGAAAAAAAGAAAAAAGGAAACCATAATTTGACTCCACTCGCTTCGAAAAAAGAATTCGCAAATCCATAAAATAAGCACGAAAACATATTGTATATGACCTGACTCGTTTCCCAAAAAAGTTTACGTCGAATTGTAGACTAACTCTAATTTATACCAAAGCGTACATAAAAATATGCTTGTAAAAATGTTTTTTTCAAAGAAAATGTATTATATTTGAGCTAACTCATTTTCGGAAAAAGTTTACGTCAAAACGTAGAGCAAATAATATTTATATTGACACGTATATAAAAATATGCACGTAAATAATTGTTTTTTAAGTAAAAGAAGCATGGGGTAAACTCGAAACAAATTATTTGTAAAAAAACTTAATATGTTAAAACATTCGTAAACCGTACCAAGTATCACCAATGTCACACCATTGCCAACGACCACCAACATTAGAAAAACTTGTAAAAATAAAATAAATAAAAAGAAAAGTAACACCGAACGAAAAACAAACGTAAAATCGTTGAACCACGCACGCTCGTTGCGGCTTGTTAATGCAAAGAAATTAAACCAAAACGTAAAACCGTTAAAAAATAACTAAGTTGATCTACGACCCGCATGTTGCTACGAAACTATCAAACGGAGAAAAATAGAAGCGTTGCGACAGGCCTGTCAAACAGGAAAAATAGATGAAAAAACATTGAACCCCACGCGTACATTGTGACGTGATAACTCGCAAAATTTAAAAGGAAACGTAAAACAAAAAACTTGCGAAAGATGAAAAGTATGGTGACCAAAGTTGAAAATAAAAAAGTGTTAGGGTTAAATTGCAAAAATAAAAATAAAAAACTTTGGGTCAAAAGTAAAAAAATCAAAGGGGTTAAAATACAAGGGTTATTAGATTTTATCACCCCAAACTATTGGCTATTGGCCGCTGCCACCCCCAACTATCACTTTGACGCCCGTCACCCACAACTTAACACTTAGTGTGTTCTATCACCACGTCGTTAACTGATTACTATCTTTTTATCCTGTTACTACACTTTTTTGGTGGCATAAGGATCTTGGGAAGGTTTTAGGGATCTTAGGATACCCCCAAAAGTATAATAACAAGACCAAAAGTTAGTGATCTGGTGACAGAACACACTAAGTGTTAAGTTGAGAGTGGCGGACGTCAAAGTGATAGTTGGGGGTGGCAGTGGCCAATGGTCAATAATTAAGGGTGATAAAATCCAATAACCCAAAATACAAAAGATAAAAACTTTCGGGTTTGAAGTGAAAAATCAATTTTTTTTTTGAAAAACTTCCTATGCATAAGGTACAACACTACAAAGCATTACAATGTTAACTTTGGTTTATGAGAAATAGATATAAATTGTTTTTAGTGTTGATAATGTGGGAATGTAAGGATGTTGATAAACTAGAGAGAAAATGAGTAAAGAACAAGTGGACATATGATAACAACTAAAGAGAAAATGAGTAAAGAACAAGTGGACATATGATAACTTTGCGTGTGTGTGTTTATAACTTATAAGTGTTTTTAGGCTTTACCATTGAAGATGTTATAATAGACATTTTCTTGAGTTTATTCATGGATGAAAACTGCTTCATGCGACTCGGGGAGTCAAGAGGCTTGTGTGGAGCAACACCATTAACTTCAACCCAGGGATGGCCTAAAGAACAATTAAAACAATGTCAACTTTTTGAACGAGTGTACGTATATATACAGTAAATTATTATTTATGAAAAAACTAAGAACTTGAAATTTTCTCTAAATGATAACTTACAAATATTAATATTAATACAATTACCACATGTTTTATATAAGTTGGTGTTGTTGGCTTGTACTCGTAACATTATATACCAGTACATTTTTATGTTGCACACATATCTTAGATACACTACGTTATTGCATGCATATCAATCGATGCATTATCATTCAAAACTAAAAAAAATACAGAATTATTTAGAATCAGTTATATAAAAAGAACGGGCGAACTTTAGTTCAAATTTACCAAATACATGTAACGATTTGTAAGACTCACTTAAAACTTCATGTGCAGTTAAACGCCTTTTCGGATCTCGATCGAGCATTCTTCTCACTAGATCTTTTGCACCATCAGAAATGCTTAGCCATGGACTAGATGACAAATCCAAATCACCATGCTGAACTTGTTCAAATATTTCTTCTTGTGTTTCTATAATAACAAAGACATTTTATTTTTAGGGAAAATCATCGTAATGGTTATTTTGATTATTCAGTTTGACAAAATAGCTTTTGTACTAACATAGTAAAATAAATATCATCTTACTTTATTTCTATTTTTTAAAAATTTTGAAATCCTTTTAACCAACTAAAGATTGACACGTGAAAATCTGTAGCGCCAAATAAATTATCTGACGTGACGCCACGTAGTACGCACCCGCCCAAAACGGAGGAACCCCACATAGTAAAATGTAAACAATCACCCCAACACTCCAAACATCCACTTCGGGCCCATAATTCTTTTCCAATACTTCTGGTGCAACATAATATGGGCTGCCAACTATATGTTGAAATGATTCACCTGTCAAAAAGAAACCCACTTTGGTCTTCAAGAAACTATATTAGGATCTATTAATTAAAACCTTATATTTGTTTGAATAATAAACAAAAACTGTTTTGTAACCGGATAGTTTCTATTTAAATTTGGATTTTATAACGAGCGCGCTCCATATAAAGTATACCTGGCTTAAAGAAAACCGACAATCCAAAATCAATAGCTTTAAGTACCGCATCCTCCTTGTCATTCATAAGCAAAAAGTTTTCGGGCTTTAAATCGCGATGCATAACACCCAAAGAATGACAAGCCTCCACGACCCCGACAATAGTTCTAGTAAGTTCAGCCGTCTTTCTTTCAGAATAATGTCCACTTGTAACAATTCTATCGAAAAGCTCACCACCCGCACACAACTCCATAACAATATGAACCGCTACATCATCTTCATACTCCCCCTTAATCGAAACTACATTAGGATGCTCCGCTAAAAGATGCATTATTTGAATTTCCCGTCTCACATCTTCTATGTCATCATCAGTCAATAACTTGCTTTTTTCAATAGATTTACATGCGTATCGTTCACCACTACCTTTGTCTATACAAACAAACACTGTACCGAACCGCCCATGGCCTAATTTTTCCCCCAAAGTAAATAAATCTTCCAATTTTTCAGTTTTTCTTTGCAAGACGGAATCAGTGACGCGTTTCATTTTTTGGGGTTCAACTGATTGTTGTTCTATTTTCTTTTCGGGTTCTAGGATCTTCGTTTGTTCCGGTGGTTCATATTGGATGGACAATGGTGGTTGTTGTTCAGGTGATTTGGTTGTCCATCCTTTAGCTGAATCCGATTGAAAACGCTCGTTTTTTGAAACGTTTCGTCCAACGCAACAAGCGTTCCCCATCTAGCTCCAAAACCAGATCACTTCAATCAGTTTCACTACACTTGTTCAATGAAACAAAGATCTAAATAAGTCAAACCCATTAAAATTGTCAAACGATTCCCTACACCAAAAAGCGTCAAAAGAAATGCGTAGGAAACACAAGTGTTTCTGACAAAATCATTTTGTCTTGAAAAGTACAAAATCTTTGTCTGTAAAAGTCTTGTAGTAAACTTTTTCAGACAAAACTTACGCATTTCTGACGAAAAATTCCTACGCATTTCCGACCACTCAATTTTTTTATATGCAAACGATGAACAACTAAATCTATAAAATCAAAACATCTCTTAGTTTCTTCCGAAACAATCGTTCTTCATATTTAGAGTACATATATTGAATATAAAATATACAAATGAACCAAACAAATCAAGAATACTACTAACCATCAACTTTGTCTTGTTGGTGATAAGGTAGAGAGAACTAAGCAATGGTTCGTTTGTTCATTCATATCGCTTTAATAGTGTACATCAACTAACTAACAAAGTTAGTTAAATTGTTTTTGGTTTTTTAACTTTTTCATTAAAGTTTAACAAACCGAAAGAAATTCCTGATGTTCGGCTCATTAGAACTTTGATTCACACGGACACGGGAATATGTTCAATCTTCTCGGATTTGTCGATCCCGAAATAATTGTATAAGTGATAAATTCTCATGTTACACATTTGTTGCTCATACAAGTGATGTTTTATTATTATTATTTTTTAAAATCAAATAGGTATTGGACTCACTAAACCTAATGTCAATGGGCTAACTTTTAAACCGTAAAAAGTGTTTTGTAAATGGGCATATATTGGAGTTGATATGGGTATATTATTTTTTTAACACACACACACACATGTATATATCGGATTTAAAAAAAAACACGTGCCCCTCGAAATCACGGGACCTGTGCGGTGGTCCTCCGCGCACACCCTCATCACCGCCACTGGCTCATACAACCGATGTGTGATAAGTCTCATACATTGTAATGGTTATGAGTAGAGGCGTTAAAGAACTACTTTGGGCCTGCGAAATTGGTTCACAACCCGACCCTATACAAAAAAAAAAGAAAAAAGAAACGGATTAGGCCAAACCGGTTTGAGCCTTGCCCCGACCCGGTAGTTTGGGAACAGTTTGGGATTTCAAACCTAAAATCGATTCATAAACTGAATTGGTTTTGGCCAAACCGGTTTACAACCCGGTTTAGAATAAATTTGGGCCCAAACTGGTTTAGAACCCGACCCAAACTGATTCAGACTTTCAAACCTAAAATCATTTCATAAACCAAACGGGTTTGAGCTCATGATAAAAAAACTGATTCGGTTTACAAACTTAACCGGTTTGGGCCTAAAGCCGTTTTTTGTAGACCTCTACTTTTGAGGAGAGCAAACAACATACTACTAGTAACTAGATCACTAGTTCATGGGTTATTATGATTGTAAGTGACATTCCAAATATTTGATTGCATATCACATTGAACTAGCTACATGTCAATGTCAAGTTAAAGTAACGTTGCATTTTTTATGCTTTTTAGTTAAAAACATATAAATTAGCAAGTAAGAGTACAAGTTGATTACCAATAGGTTTTGAATCTAAAAGACATTAACACCAAGACAAAGTTAGTCACATCTCATGCTCTTCTTTCAAGAAAGATGCTTGAATCAAGGATGCCGATTTTTCACTAGGTGCATCGAGTAGGAATGTTGACATGTTGATGCAACAAGAAAAACTTATGTTATTTGTTAGGTTGATTTTGTAAACCTCATTAAAAACTCCGTTAATGTTTTGGATAAATCGAGCATAAAACACAAGAAAGCAAGGAGGGTGTATAAGTGATCGTAATTAGAATATATGAACAAGTGGTGAACCGAGAAGATATTAGCGTTGATATTTGTCGAGTGATATACGAAAGATGTGTCAAGCATAGGTGCTCACTTTTTCGATTAGACAGATTTTGATTTGGGGACAAACCGCAAAGTACGTTTCAAAAGATGGTAAACCAAACCGGCCCCTGTCCCAATGGGATATCATGGTGGAAAGCGGTTGTGTACTCCACAACCAAAAAGTTGGAAGTTCAAATCTTGAAAGATGCAGTTTATGGTGTACTATTTCCAGAAAATCTAGGAGTTGTTCAGGGGAAATAAACCAAATTGGCGTGTTGATTGAACCCTTAAGACAAACCAATTTGACGGTTCGAGCATTTTGAATTGGATTTTTTTTTTCTTTCAAAATCAATAGTTTGTATTAACTTTTGAAAAATGATAAGAGGCTAGTCTCGAGTACCATACATACGCATAATTGCATACTCCAAATACAAAAATTGAAAAAGATAATAAAGATAAACGGTTGGTTCGTTTTACATGACCAATTTAACGTTCCAACTCATAAACTAAACCGTTAAGTGAGACTGTGAGTAGTCAGTAAAAAGTATATCATACAAATCTTTTTGTATTTGTTTAAATTGTGTAATTAACTAATTGAATTATGATGTTCTTAATATATGATGAGATGAAATAAACAATAAACTAAAATTTCATTTTTGTTAAAGTATCCATATATGAATATGTTAATGTTATTAAGGTATCCATATATGAATATGTTTATGAACACGTAACATTCATACGTGTTAATGTTGTTAAAGTATCCATATATGAATATGTTAATGTTGTTAAAGTATACATATATGAATGCTACATTCATATGTGTATGTGATAAGTTACGTATATATAAATTACATAAATAATCAACACTTGATATTTCAACAACTGCATTTTTATTAAAACCATGCATATATGAATTGTTTATGAATGTAGCATTCATATGTGTGAGTAATAATTCAGTGATAAAAAATCTAGAAGAATATAATTATTTTTGTTAAACCTCATAGAGTAAAATCGAATTTAAGCATTTAATCCAATTTACAAATTTTTGTGATGTATAAAAACTAAATTGAATTATTAGAATCCACATACAATTTAGGTATTTTTTTAAAGCAAAATTAAAAGTAGCCAAGTGTTCTTTTTCTTATTTTATTATAATTCTTATTTTATTATTTTAAATATAGATATATAGATAGATTAAAGTAGGTGCGAAGCATTTAACTTTGTCCTGTCTATAGATGGACCCTTTAGTGCTGCCGTAAGCAATTTATTTGTATGAACGAAATTCATATATTATTAAAAAATATAAATGCTCCAATTTTAATAACCACTCTACTAGTAAAGTACTGTGGTAACATTATTAATATTCAATACATTTTGTTTTTGTTGCAACTACGCATAACAATCATCTCTCTAATCATTTTATTATATGTTAGCTACCAAATATCATATACAAACGCATTATGCAACTTATATATTTTTCTTATAAAATTAATTTTGTATCTCCACCGGTTCATGTTTTTCTTAACTTCCAACAAAGTTCGGCCACTCGGATACACGCATACGTAATACTGACAATAATGGGTTGGTTGGGTAGGTTTGGGTAATGGGTTAGGATGGGCATGTGTTAGAATGGGTTTGGGTTAAGATGTGTTTATTACGAGATGGGTTAGAATGAGTTTAGGTCAAGATGGGTTTTTGTCAAAAAAATCAAAAAAATCAAAAAAATTCAAAAAAAATTCAAAAGAAATAAAAAAAATTCAAAAAAATTCAAAAAATTTAAAAAAATCAAAAAAATTCAAAAAAATTCACCAGTCTCCTAAGCATCTTTTAACATATTGACAGGAAAAAAATATTGACAACTCAAAAAAATCAAAAAATTCAAAAAAAAATCAAAAAAATTCAAAAAATTTCAAAAAAATAAAAAAAAATTCACCAGTCTCCTGTCAATATGTTAATGGAGGTAGTGTAAGCCGCGGTCCTTTGAGGTTCGAATTCATTGAGCTTATGACCGTTGTAACTAATCTCTCCATCAACTCTTAACGCCGCCAAAGCCAACAAAAGCGTTGTCTTACCAGAAGAAGACGGTGGCCCTAAAAGAAGTGCCATCCTGCAACATTACAAAACATGTTTTTATGATGTATACACAGAGAAAAAGTTAACAGCAAAATGATAAGATCTTAAATGTTGGAACACCCACAAATCATTCACCAGCAATTCCAAACCCAAAAAGCAGGTAAATTCTAATACATGACAGTAGCACCAGCAGGAAACATAGTCCGAATCACAAAAATCTTCTTGATTGCATTGCAAAATAACGATGAGAAAAACATCTGAGAGAGGCATAGCTTATGAATGTAAATAAAGCTTATTTGGTTGTACATAAAGCAAGTGCGCGCCTCGGCTCTTCGGACCTAAGCACATCGGAGTGCCGAGCGCCTTTCTAAACCAAGTAACATACCATCCAAACACAGCATCTTACATGGGCATGATTTGCTCATAATTAAGACAGTATTTCTTGCATCTCTAGTTTTATACTTCATCTTCATCTAAAACGTTTACAACATTTGATTACCTCATTTCCGTTCTTTGGCAAGGTATAAACAGGTCAACAAGTTTACATTGGGAAAGCTTTCATTGCCAATAGACTACTCCATCAGTTCATATATGCTTGAAGAAAATAAACTACCGTTTATAAGATCACACCCTATAACAATTCGACTACAAATTTGACAAGGATTTGCTATAAACCAAGCACCATATCTTAACTATTCTGTTAAAGATTCAAACTTCACATATCGAGTTCAAACAACGTTCTTTAATCTATTTCGTCAACTAATAAAAAATGACACCAAAACCCCGAGCAACAAATGAGTATGAGACATTACATCGAGCATATGCAATGCATCTCAAACCACAAATATTCATCCCCATCTTATATGCATATAATAAAAACATACAGATATCGAAAACGATGTTGATGAACAGAAGGCGGGAAAATCAAATTCACTGATAAAGTTACAATAACACAACCATACACTAATCTACATTTCACTATAAAGTATATTGCTTTTAACGTCATACCCATCTAACAAATTCTACTGAGACATTTTATCGAACACATGGAGCGCGTCTCAAATGACCCAACAAATAAAAAAGATTCAATCCCACATCACAGAATTCATGCTTATATCTATAAAACACATAAATAAAACCACACTGTATCGAAAAACACAAACTTTATTAACAATTAAATTCACACAACAACAAATTCCCCACAACACGAAACAACTGAAACGCAGACAAAAACAATGACAGCAACAACAACAAATTCACACAACAAGAAACAACTAAAACACGTACCGTTCTGATGTTAGTGGTGAAAACAGGAAGAATTAGAAACGATAATCACTGGTTTGAAATCAGATGATGATGATGATTTAGGGTTGAATCCACGATCATGGTGATTTAGGGATCTGATGATGAGGTTTGAAATCAGATGATGATGGTGATTTAGGGATCTGATGATGACGAGGTTTGAGAGATGGTCCGTAGTTTGATGATGCGTGTATTAGGGTGTAAGAGTAGGGGTGTTCATGAGCCGAACCGAACCGAGCGGAGGTCTGCTCGTGCTCGGTTCGGTTCGGATTTAGGAAATCGAGCGGAAATCTTATGCTCGTGCTCGGTTCGGTTTAGAACCGAGCCGCTCGGTTCGGTTCGCTTTTGCTCAGTTTTATTTAGCATTCCTACACAGCCATTCATTCACCAAAATTCACCAACTTATATGTCTCACACACACTTTAACAATTTAACAAAATAAAAACATAAAAAGTCCCACAAAAAAAAACACAAAATGTCATCCAAATGTTTAATGTTTTAGAACATCTAAAATGCAAAATAATTTCCAAAACACGCGTTGAAGTCATTCCAGACATCTTCAATCAAAAACTGAATTCAAAACATAAAATTTGCTACATGATTCTAGGGGCTGTATAATTGGATATGCTACATGTTTATTATATTTAATAAATATAATATATATATTTAATAAATATAATATATATAATAATAATAATAATATATATAATAATAAATTCGATCGAAACCGAACGAGCGACGAGCGAGCGTACCTATGCTCGTGCTCGGTTCGTTTTTAAACCGAACCGAGCTGCTCGGCTCGGTTTTAACCGAGCAAGGAATCGAACGAGCAAATTTCCGAGCTTTTTCGAACGATCTTCGAGCGCCGAGCAGTTTGGACACCCCTATGTAAGAGTAAAAACCCATTGTGGCCCATCTTAAAATTTAGATGGGTATTTTAAAACCCATTCTAACCCATCTTAACTAAATCCCCAGCCCATTCTGACTTATTTACTTTTTAAAAAAGGCCCAAAATAACCCAAAATATCATGTTTGGGTTTTTATTGCCACCCCTACGTAATAGGCCACATATGTCCACGATCATAGATAGGAGTGTAAACAAGTCCAAAGGCTCAAGAGTTACTCATGATCGGCTCGGTTAAAAGCTCAAATCCATTCGATGTTGTGATATACTCACGCGCAACGCACAGAGAACTATTACTAGCATTATATGAAATAGTGGTATTTATTAATAGTATCATTTAGTTCAGAATAAATTTGTGGGCATGATTTGGTGGTCATAATTTCAAAGCTCCAAGTGGTAGGTTGTTCTTTGACCAACCTACACGTACAAACACACTATATATAACCCCCCCACCGCTTTATGCCAGCAATACACACCTCATCTTATTCTGACTTATACTTATTTCCAAAAAATCTCAATCGGATCCCACTTTAAATGACGTTTCTACCCTTTACCCTTTCTCCCAATTACAAAAAGAAAAAAAAAAAAAAGACACTAATGACACTCCAAAAGCCATATCTTTGAGGATCCTTCCAAACCCATCATCCTTCTTTTGCAAACATTTATCTACCATTGGGGTTTTATATCTTTAAAGTTTAAACAATCCCTGCAATAAATATTTACAAAAAAGAATCATTAGTTCATAATTTCATTACATGTATATATTCATAGATCTTAGCCTAAGATGACAAATAGGGCCGGCTCTTGGGCCCACCAACATGTGCCGTCGTCTGAGGCCTAAATTGTCAAAGGATCCAAAAGGTTTTTATAAGTTTATATATTTAGTATATGTGTCCGTTTATTATACAAAAAAATGTTGGTAGTGGAGTGGAAAAAAAACTATCTCAAGATAATGTAGAAACACCAAGATCTTAGTTTTTGTAAATTCATCCCCCCTTAGCTACAATTTGGGCCCACTTTTCTATGCTGCCCAGGGTCTAAATTTTTTTTAAGAGTTCTCTGGAACGCCCTGATGACAATGGCGGTCCAAGTGTATCGCGTGACAACTCAAATGGAGATTTCAAATGCTATTGAGTTAAAAACGGGGAGATCACACTTCAATAAGTAGAAGATGAAACGTGACGACAAAGAAAAATTGGTTATTCTCACGATATATCTAGTAAAAACTCGTATACAAGTCGTATATTACAAATCAAACTGTTTACACGTGTATGTAGGTTTATTGAGATAGGAAGATATGTACCTTCTCTTGCTATGAAGTTTTGGATGATCAAGTATGATGGCATGTGGTGAACCTTGAATCTTGCCCAAAGCTAACAAGCATTCTACATGCCACCTCTAGCAACTTTCCTGCAATTAATATTATTGTTATTTTTTAGCATAATGCAATTGATTAGCATGATCGAAAGTAAAGTGGTCACGACTCACAATCGAGTATTTAGGTCTCGTGGTCTTTCGGTCTACTAAATTTTACTACCTCCGTCCCATTAAAAGTGTCATATTTTGAATTTTCAAAGTCTTTATTTATAAACTTTGACCTTAAATAATTTTGTTTGTGTTAGATAATACTTGATGAAAGTTATATGATTTGAGTGTGTTTTACAAGTGTTTTTATCGGGTTAATTTTCATCAAGTTTTATATAACACAAAAAATATATTATTAAAGTCAAAGTTTATAAATAAAGATTTTGAAAATTCAAAATATGACACTTTTAATGGGACGGAGGGAGTACTAATATTTTGTATTAATAAGATATCTAATGTCTTCGTTTTCTTATAGTTTGGCTCTATATTTTAGTCCTTAGTGGAAAACATTTGGTTCTTAATAAATGTTAACATATTATTAATTTTAATAATAATAAGTCCACCCATAATGATATAAAAATTTGTCCAACAAAAACGACTGATCACCATACTAGTATAAATAATAAAAACTAATTTAATATTTAATAATAATAGAAAACAAAAGAGGAGTTATGACAAAACATATTATATGGTGAGATTGAATTCTTTCTGCTGACAGCCAGAATTGACATTATATAAAAAAAATTAATAATCAAAATTAAAATATGATTATGTACTTAACATTTTCCACCAACTATGCATGCTTCAGCATCCAATACACAAGTACACGCACAATGTGCAAATGTACAAGTAATTCAACGTAGGGTACAACTCGGGTCATATGCGACCGACAGTTGGAAGCCTGTCAAGCAATTCAATGATATGGACCCCCTAACTGCTCTCTACATATATATATATATATATATTTTTATAAACTTGTGATACATTTTTTTGATATTATGTTACACGTTGCGAACTATGAGAATCGTATAAAACACTTGGATCTAGCTTATGTATTATAACTAAAGCAAAATGTATGCTTTATTATGGGTTGTTCTTGTGGTTCTCGACATAGCTAGTGATATTGGTTTAAAAATAATCACCTCCATTATGCAATTTTTTTTAAAGGTCAACGAATCCTCTAAATTGGTTACTGACGAAATTCATCACATCGGGATACACCCGCCTCCGAACAGGGAAAAACACTCACCTAAGGCCGAAGCCCATGAACACTCGCCTGAAGGCACGACAGTGCGGTGAGGTAAAAGTCGTTCAGTTCAAGGATCGAACTAGCGATCGCCACCTACACGCCTAGTCTCCCATCATCACCCGGTACCGACGAAACTAATGGGGGAAGCGGGAGTCAACCTGGGTCAATTGAAACACCAGGTCTCTTCTTTACCACTCCACCACAAGCTCATTGGCAACTCGATTATACAACTAACCTTTGTATTGTACAACTACTAAAGCACACATGTTTTATAGTATCTTAATCTTTATAACAAATATAGACATAGTTATCGTTAATCAACATCATTCGTTAATCAACATCAACCTTTTTAAAGAAAATAATGATTAGTTGGAGCATTTATCATAAAAAGACAACATTGTCCTTGTTGACTTTTATATTTGACTCACCGACAAAAATTTCCGGTGAAAAAAAATATATAAATTTAATGCAAGAAGGTGAAAATTAACGTACCTCTACGAGGTTTGGAAACGGTGTTATCAGAAGCAACAGTTTTTGCACTCTCCGTCATCTTCGAACTCCTCTCAACCGATGACGGAAACAAAACGCCGTCAATCCCTTGAACCGATATTCTTCCGTCAATATAAATATCCGGATCAAATAAATACGCAGTTTCTTCACCGTCACCAAATTTAACCGAGCCATCGGCTTCTTGAGCCACCACCTTATGCGGCACATGAAGCGTGTCGTATTGAACCTTACCGAATCTTCTTACCGCATTGTACATGCTCTCTTCGGTTTGATACTCCGGTACGATATGGTAGTACATGATCTTCTCGGGCGCGCCTGGCTCCGCCAGCTGATCGGTTGTCAGCTTCGCCATCGCCTCGTCGTTTGGCGCCAGAACCGTTAGTACGTAACCTTCGGATACTAGTTGCCCCATCTCCGTTGCCAAATTAGTCAAGTTGACCAAAATGTCCGCCATTTCATTGTACCTGGCGAACAAATTGAATCAGATAAAAAACAAACAAACGTACCCAGTAATATTTCACTACTGGTAAAGTGCGATATTTCTCTATCCATAATATTTTAGATAACATAAAATGTGACTAACAGAATTATTATACCGGTAATAATACAAATAAACAACATAGTAAACTTTAGTAGCAACACATTAAAAAATAAAATAAAAAACATGCATAAATATATTGTAAGAATCACAAAAGGTAAGTTAATAATTACCCTCCATATTGTAGAAGAGTGTGGATGAAGTCCTTGACCTGACTCTCACCGTCAAAATGATGACGTGGACCACCCGGTCCAGGAGCCGGCGCCGGAGCAAGAGACGGTCCCGGCGCCATAGCAGAGTAAATCGGAAGAACCGGAGGTGAACCAACCGGAACGGGAGCCGGTTTCTTCAACCGGTTCGTTCTCGGATCCACCTCCGGTGCTCCTTCCGGTTTAACCGCTGAAATCGCACGTAAACTCCGACGACCATTAAACTCTTGTTGTACAGATTTCGGAATCAATAACCGACCAATCCCGTGAATAATCCCATCATTGCGAACGACGTCGTCCGCGCGAACAACTTCCGCGGTACTAACAAGCCTCACGGTTTCCAAACTCGATATATGTAACGGATCGTTAGATAGCGTGTTATGCCGTGTCGTTTCATTCGGCCAATGTTCTCCACCAACTCGTGCTGGCACGATGTGGTGGAGAATCAGTGTCTGAAGCGCCCGGAGATTCCGCGGTTCTAACAAGAACCGCTTGAACTCCGGGTCCAGATCACGCTCCAACGCTTCATTTCGCGGAGCGAAAATCGTAATGTTTTGTCCGGACACCGCATCTTCCAATGTTTGCAACAATAATGCCTTCTCTACAAGCTCGGCCAACTCGGTGTAGCGCGAGTCCAGTAGCGCCACCAGGACCGAGTTGGAGTTGATCTGAGCAGCGGCACCGATAGCCGCGACGGTGACGGTTACGGTGGTGGTGAACAAGATGAAGAGGATGAAATATTTAGTTATTGCGGACGCCATAAGGGAAGTGTCGGCGAATATGGCGGGTCGAGATTTTTGGGTAATCGAGATGTGTGTTTTTATATATTTGTTAGAGATGTTGACTTGTACGGTGGTTGTTGTGGTTAAAAATTTAACGAAACCGTCGGTGGTTGTGTGGGTGTGTGTGTTGTCAGATGTCCAGGTGAAAGCGTAAAAGTTAACTTGTGTTTTGATTTTTGGTTGCCGGTGTCTAAAGTCATGCTTGACAAATCACATTACTTGAGTTTTAAAATCTTTTTGAAGGATGCTTATTACTTTAGAAGAATAAAGGTTGTTAACCTTTAATTGAAGGATTGTCCTACGATAAAATTTAGCTAATTTTGATGGTTTACTTCATTTTAAAGTTTTTATATTTGAAGTTCAAATTATAATATAACAATATTCGATATGTTATGTTAAAAGCATTGGTGCTTTTATCATGATATACATAATTCAAAAACTCATCAGTTTGAAATTTGAATAATAGTCGTATTAAACATGTACTAATTTAGTTAAGGAGACTAGTTTGTTCTTAAATTAGTTGCATAGTTTGTGTAGGTTATATGTATTATGAATACATGAAGTGTTAGGTTAGTTTTTGCTTCTTTGTTGTTAAATTGGTTGCGCAATTTGTGTATTGGTTGATTAGGATTAGGGTTGTTCACGAGTCGAGCCGAGCTAGGGCAAGCTCGGGCTCGGCTCGATTATAAACCGAGTTGGCTTGGTTCGGATTTAAAACCGAGCTAAAAATCTAAGCTCAGGCTCGACTTGGTTTAAAATGAGCTAGCTCGTGTTATCAATTTTAAAAAGAAAAATTAACACATAGCTCTCAAAATTTATTAGTCTAAAATAATGCATCTAAAATAAGTTCAGCCTATTACATTAGAAGCCCAAAATCAAGTTCAACAACACATAATACGTTATAAATCTTAACGAAATACAATATTAGTTCATTAGCATGATAATCAACCTTCAAATTTGTCATACATATCAAATTACACTCCTAAATACATGTAAATAATAATAAGAGCTTTTGTTAAATACATGTAAATAATAATCAGAACTTTTGTAATATATTATAATGTATATAAAAAATTAATAAATTATAAGTAAAAAAATCCGAGCTAAGCCGAGCCGAGCTACCAAGCGAGCCAATCTAGCTTGTTATGAGCCGAGCTTTATCTAGCCAAATTGGCTCGATTTAGTTTCAAACCGTACCATATCTAACGAGCTTTTTCCGAGCTAAATTCGAGCGAGCTTCAAGCCGCGAGCATTTTGTAACAACACTCATTAAAAGTCCTATTTATATTATTATTTTATTCAATAGGAAACCCTAATTGAGACACCCAAGTGATTCTACGCGAACCCTAAAAATTTCAGAACAATCAGAATCAGGATCAGGGCCCCTAAAACTCAGGGGGGGCATTCCCTACTCGATGATTATCCTTATAAGTTATTATAAAATTCGAATTTAATTATATCGTCGACTCACCTGCACTCCAAACACACGCGGCAAGCAAATAGACATTTTGGGACCCATACGATGCGCAGGGGTTTTTAGGCCTACGATGCGCAAGCAATGTAAATTTTGTGTATAAATAGCAGAGTCTGGGACTTGAATTCTGCAATTGGAACGACGTTCAAACTTCAAATTCACGCTGAATTATTGTCCAATTACTCTCAAAACACACACAAATCACTAATTAGTAGGGGGTGCTGCTACGATACAGGGTATTAACTCAATCGCTATTACGATTCATTGTCCGATCGATCAATGTACTCAATGGATGTTTAAGTGCTGCCCACATTAGGGTGATGCTTTGTCATTAATTGTGATTCTGACTGGATGTTGAGTGCCACCCGAATTCGGGGAATACTCTGTCCTTCGTTGTGAATCCGATGGATGTTTAAGCATAGCACTTTGTCATTCGTTGTGAGGGTTGATCTAGTGAGTTATCGTAAATGCTGTATTAGTTATGTACCTAGTTTGTATGCACTAGGTTACCAGGCTAAGAAATAGGCTAAGCTCTGCTCAAATTAAATCTGCAATATATCAAGGATTATCTGTAGACTAAGCTTTACCCGTAGAAATCTGCAATGTGAGTTCATTTCTCTTTTCTCACAGTTTGTGAGTCCACTCTATTTTCTCACAGTTTTATCACCTTTTTGTGATACAATTATATTTACAAAGGCTTTTCAAAATCCTAAAATGTTTATCAGTTATGCTTACAGTGATTAAGTTTTTATATTCTATAATTACTGCCAGTATGAAAGGTTTTATACATTATTTGATTCTCGTTATTATTTGACAGAAAGTTAGTCAATATTAGCATGACCACAATCACAGTTGGAATTATGCACAGTAGCTATAATCAATAACTAATATTATTTTAACATTAAATTATTAATTAAGAGTAAATTGCCATTTTAGTCCCTGAGTTTTGTCCAAATTTGCCAGTTTAGTCCAAATAGTTTTTTTTGTGCATCTGGGTCCCTGACTTTTACATTTTGTTGCCATTTTGATCACAATGCCTAACTCCATCCAAAAACCCAGTTTGTAACAGGGGTATTTTGGGGATTTCCTTAAAAAATGTTTTCAGTTGCCATTTTGATCCAATTCCAAAAAATCAAATAAATTCCAAAAAATCAAAAAAATTCCAAAAAAATCTAAAAATCAAAAAAATTCTAAAAAATCATAAAAATTCTAAAAAATCCAAAAAAATCTAAAAATCAAAAAAATTCTAAAAAATCATAAAAATTCTAAAAAATCAAAAAAATTCTAAAAAATCAAAAAAATTCTAAAAAATCCAAAAATCATTAAATGTTTCGGCACGAACCGTTTCGACCAAACCGTTTCGACCCGTACCGTTTCGACGCGAACCGTTTCGAACCGTACCGTTTCGACCCTTACCGTATCGAACCGAACCGTTTCGACGCGAACCGTTTCGAACCGTACCATTTCGACCCGTACCGTAGCGAACCGAACCGTTTCGACGCGAACCGTTTCGAGCTCGTACCGTATCGAACCCGAACCGTTTCGACGCGAACCGTTTCGAACCGTACCGTATCGAACCGAACCGTTTCGACGCGAACCGTACGGGTCGAAACGGTTCGGGTTCGAAACGGTACGGGTCGAAACGGTTCGCGTCGAAACGGTTCGGTTCGATACGGTACGGGTCGAAACGGTACGGTTCGAAACGCTTCGCGTCGAAACGGTTCGGCTCGAAACGGTTCGGGTTCGAAACGGTACGGGTCGAAACGGTACGGTTCGATACGGTACGGGTTCGAAACGGTTCGCGTCGAAACGGTTCGGTTCGATACGGTACGGGTCGAAACGGTTCGGTTCGAAACGGTACGGGTCGAAACGGTTCGTGCCGAAACATTTAATGATTTTTGGATTTTTTAGAATTTTTTTGATTTTTAGATTTTTTTGGAATTTTTTTGATTTTTTGGAATTGGATCAAAATGGCAACTGAAAACATTAGTGATTAAGTACAAACTGTTACAAACTGGGTTTTTGGATGGAGTTAGACAAAATGATCAAAATGGCAACAAAATGTAAAAGTCAGGGACCCAGATGCAAAAAAAAAAACTATTTGGACTAAACTGGCAAATTTGGACAAAACTCAAGGACTAAAATGACAATTTACTCATTAATTAATTTAATGTATGTTTGAAACAAATCTAAAATGTGTATACTATAATAGTCAATTATAATATATTCCACTATACGAAGATTATATTTTAGTCACGTTAATATATTAAATAATGATATTACAATTATTTAACTAACATATTATATTTGATAAATTATAGTAGTTTGACATTAAATGATATATGTTATATTCTGAGTTAAAATGGTTTTATGCCATAAGTAATTTGACAAAATAATGTCACGGGACGCAATTAAGTCCAGAGTCACTAGTTGAGAGAATGATCAACAGTGACATGTCCAAAGACACTAGTTGAGAGAATGATCAACAATGTTATGATTAGAATCACTAGTTGAAAGAATGATCAACAGTGTTATGAATAGAATCACTAGTTGAAAGAATGATCAACAGTGATATGACCAGAGTCACTAGTTGAAAGAATGATCAACAGTGATATGATTAAAGTCACATGAATCGCCTAGTGACAGATAAATTGAATAATAGAATTATTTGATGAATTCACTATTGGACTAAAGTGAGTCAATAATTGATATGATTACTGTCACATTGAACTGTCATCATTTGACAAATACTGATTGAGTTGGGTAAATATAAACAAATATAAAACCTTAATGCTCTAAGGTATAACAATATATTTTATAAAAATGGAATGAATTCACTCAGTATTTTCGCTGACAAAACCTTTTTCAAACATTTTTCAGGTAATTACAATAAATTTGAATAAGAGCTGGATACGACACTGAAAGGCTTCAAGAAGTGGCTTATTTTATTAATTAAATCAAATTAAGAAATATTGTTTTATGTAAACAAATTTATCTTATAAAACATGGGTTTATCCCATCTATTTAATAAATAAAATCCGGTGTTTCTAAACTCTGATATTTTTCCTAACTTACGGTCCTGATGAAATTTCCGCTGCAACGTTTTTAAAATAATCACCGGTACCGCTGGACTGTTCACGGCTTCCGATTCCGTCCAGGGTGGGTCGGGGGTCGTGACAGAAGGTGGTATCAGAGCCACTTGCTTAAAGCTATTTAGGTGTTCTTTTAATACCTAAACTTAAACAATAAAGTTAGGAAACTGATACAAATTAACATATGTGTTATATATGAATATATATCTGTCGATATGCACATATAATATCCTGGAAGTATTGTTTTGTTCTAATTATTCTGTGATATTAATAAGTAAAAATGTTTGCAATTCAGATGTCGAATGAAGTACCACATAATCCAGAAGTTCATGCTAATAATGAAAATCCTTTGGATAAAAATGCTATAGAAAATCTAATAGCTCAAGGAATAGCTAATGCTTTACCTTCAATAATTAAAGCTGTTAAAAATACCGTAGAACCTACCAAAGTTGTGAGTAGCAAGCATACTCGTGACGATGGTTTTAGCCATAGTGTCAATGGAGGTAATGATGATATTATCAAAATCCCATTTCCCAAGAAAAAGAAAGCGATGACTCTCGGGTGTACCTACAAAGAATTTCTAGCTTGTAAACCAACTGAGTTCGCAGGCAGTGAAGGAGCCACGGCTGCTCTGCGATGGCTAGAAAAGACGGAAGCTGTTCTTACAATCAGCAAATGTGCCGAAGAAGATAAGGTGATGTATGCATCTAATCTCTTTAAGGAAGAAGCCTTAGAATGGTGGAATACAATTCTTCAGGCAAAAGGAAGTGACATGGCTTATGCCATGAATTGGGAAAAATTCAAGGAAATGACAGAAAGGAAATTTTGTCCTCCTTATGAAAAAGAACGAATAACTAACAAGTTCCTAAATCATAAAATGATAGATGTCAATTGTCGTGAATATACGACAACGTTCTTCGAATATGCAAGAATGGTACCAACTCTGGCTTCGCCAGAACCTGTACTAATTTCTCGTTATATTTGGGGATTAGTTAGCGAAATTCGAGACATAGTCAAGGCCACTAGACCACAAACTATTGAAGAAGCAGTCGAGCTAGCTAACATGCTGACAGATGGACTAATCCGCACAAGAGAAGAAAACAAGAAGAAAGAGTTAGCCCAGAAAATTTCCCAAGAATTCTACAAAAAGACAAGAACTGAACCGTCACTGGAGCAACCTACCTGCAGAAGCTGTAACAAAAAGCATTCAGGAAGATGCCGTTTTAGGAAAACATCCTACTGTAACTTCTGCAAGATAACCGGGCATATAGAGGAAGAGTGTAGAAGGAAAACTAATGTTTGTTTCAATTGCGGAGAAACAGGACACATTAAACCATATTGCCCGAAACTAACTAAAGCAATTGACAAAAAGGCCAGAACTTTAGACGGAGCTAAGAAGAACGCGCGAGCATTCGTACTTACTACGCAAGAAGCAGAAATGATTCCAGACGTAGTCGCTGATATGTAATATCTAAGTTAAGTTATTATTTGACCCTAGTACAAATAAAAGTTTATAAATAAATACATTCTGTCAAGTACTTCATCTATTCAAAACCATAACAGAATTGTTTGGTCTTCACTTTCACTGAATCATTCATTTGGTCACGATCACCTTGCGGTGACGTTTTCACAAAATTTGAAGCTTGTGCTAATCTCGTTGCATACCTTATATACGGGTTTAATTATTTATTTATATTGAATCCGTTTTGTTGGTTTATTCTATAAAATCAATCTTAACACAATCATGTGCTAAGATAATGATACACAAATTCATTTCATAATTTAGTGTATCTCTTAAGGATTTTTGTTTCGAGCGTTTCGTAATCTTTATTGTTTTATCATCTTTGATCGAAAAACATTATTCAATTATTTCGATTTCAATCCTACTCGATTTATTTGAAACATTCGGACTTACTTCATTTGATTAAAGCATGGTGAAACTCATTTCATTCACCGCTACTATTTTCAATTATTATGACACCTTGTGGTGGCATTTTCTTTAATTTGTAGCTTGAGCTAATCTTATTTTCACTCCTAATGAACAAATTTCAATTGGTTCATTATCTTAAACAATCTTAATACAATTATGTGTTAAGATAAGAGTACACAAATTCATATCATATTCCGGTGTACCTCTTAACGTTTATTTCATCATTTATCGAAAATTCTATAATAATTCGTTTGGTCTTTTCATTATCGATTGAAAATCCTATTCGAAATGAATATCCAAAATTTACTCCATTAAAGCTTTCAGTTGATTATACGGTGAAATTGTTCGGTCACCGTAATTATTGAATTATTTCAATCCTTACGACACCTTGCGGCGTCGTTATAAACTTGTAGCTTGGGCTAAATCATAAGCATACGAATCATTCAAATTCACGTATGTATTTCATTTGACTCATCATTGAAAAGTAGTCTTGATGCAATTATGTATTAAGACAATGATACACTAAACTCTATTGTATTCCGGTGTATCCTTGCAAATTCAATAATGTCAACACACTGATTTTTCTCTTGTTATAATTCGATAGTTGACAATCATTTTCGTGCTTTTATTTCATTTTGAGCTTGTTGATTCTGAGTCTTCTTTAGTTACTAATCAAAGTAAACTTTCTTTTGACGAAAGAATTTTTATTGATTCTAAAAGTTCTTCACATTCATTCTAAATATTTATTGATCATATATCTTTTTGCTTGAACATAGTCACCTTGGAAATTATATCATTTCATCTCATCCGTTTGATATCGATTTCTTGAAATAATTCAGTTGAATCATTGAGTCCTATTGATTATACAACTTGTATTCGCAAAAATTCGATATTTTAATTCTGTGTCATCTACCTTAATATTGTTTTTATTGACTAGAATATGACCTAAGTCTAAAAGAAATATCGTAACCCAAATCTCGAGGACGAGATTTTTGTTAAGGTGGGGAGAATGTAACAACCCTCATTAAAAGTCCTATTTATATTATTATTTTATTCAATAGGAAACCCTAATTGAGACACCCAAGTGATTCTACGCGAACCCTAAAAATTTCAGAACAATCAGAATCAGGATCAGGGCCCCTAAAACTCAGGGGGGGCATTCCCTACTCGATGATTATCCTTATAAGTTATTATAAAATTCGAATTTAATTATATCGTCGACTCACCTGCACTCCAAACACACGCGGCAAACAAATAGACATTTTGGGACCCATACGATGCGCAGGGGTTTTTAGGCCTACGATGCGCAAGCAATGTAAATTTTGTGTATAAATAGCAGAGTCTGGGACTTGAATTCTGCAATTGGAACGACGTTCAAACTTCAAATTCACGCTGAATTATTGTCCAATTACTCTCAAAACACACACAAATCACTAATTAGTAGGGGGGTGCTGCTACGATACAGGGTATTAACTCAATCGCTATTACGATTCATTGTCCGATCGATCAATGTACTCAATGGATGTTTAAGTGCTGCCCACATTAGGGTGATGCTTTGTCATTAATTGTGATTCCGACTGGATGTTGAGTGCCACCCGAATTCGGGGAATACTCTGTCCTTCGTTGTGAATCCGATGGATGTTTAAGCATAGCACTTTGTCATTCGTTGTGAGGGTTGATCTCGTGAGTTATCGTAAATGCTGTATTAGTTATGTACCTAGTTTGTATGCACTAGGTTACCAGGCTAAGAAATAGGCTAAGCTCTGCTCAAATTAAATCTGCAATATATCAAGGATTATCTGTAGACTAAGCTTTACCCGTAGAAATCTGCAATGTGAGTTCATTTCTCTTTTCTCACAGTTTGTGAGTCCACTCTATTTTCTCACAGTTTTATCACCTTTTTGTGATACAATTATATTTACAAAGGCTTTTCAAAATCCTAAAATGTTTATCAGTTATGCTTACAGTGATTAAGTTTTTATATTCTATAATTACTGCCAGTATGAAAGGTTTTATACATTATTTGATTCTCGTTATTATTTGACAGAAAGTTAGTCAATATTAGCATGACCACAATCACAGTTGGAGTTATGCTCAGTAGCTATAATCAATAACTAATATTATTTTAACATTAAATTATTAATTAATTTAATGTATGTTTGAAACAAATCTAAAATGTGTATACTATAATAGTCAATTATAATATATTCCACTATACGAAGATTATATTTTAGTCACGTTAATATATTAAATAATGATATTACAATTATTTAATTAACATATTATATTTGATAAATTATAGTAGTTTGACATTAAATGATATATGTTATATTCTGAGTTAAAATGGTTTTATGCCATAAGTAATTTGACAAAATAATGTCACGGGACGCAATTAAGTCCAGAGTCACTAGTTGAGAGAATGATCAACAGTGACATGTCCAAAGACACTAGTTGAGAGAATGATCAACAGTGTTATGATTAGAATCACTAGTTGAAAGAATGATCAACAGTGTTATGAATAGAATCACTAGTTGAAAGAATGATCAACAGTGATATGACCAGAGTCACTAGTTGAAAGAATGATCAACAGTGATATGATTAAAGTCACAGGAATCGACTAGTGACAGATAAATTGAATAATAGAATTATTTGATGAATTCACTATTGGACTAAAGTGAGTCAATAATTGATATGATTACTGTCACATTGAACTGTCACCATTTGACAAATACTGATTGAGTTGGGTAAATATAAACAAATATAAAAACCTTAATGCTGTAAGGTATAACAATATATTTTATAAAAATGGAATGAATTCACTCAGTATTTTCGCTGACAAAACCTTTTTCAAACATTTTTCAGGTAATTACAATAAATTGGAATAAGAGCTGGATACGACACTGAAAGGCTTCAAGAAGTGGCTTATTTTATTAATTAAATTAAATTAAGAAATATTGTTTTATGTAAACAAATTTATCTTATAAAACATGGGTTTATCCCATCTATTTAATAAATAAAATCCGGTGTTTCTAAACTCTGATATTTTTCCTAACTTACGGTCCTGATGAAATTTCCGCTGCAACGTTTTTAAAATAATCACCGGTACCGCTGGACTGTTCACGGCTTCCGATTCCGTCCAGGGTGGGTCGGGGGTCGTGACACATTTTGAACAATCTAATTAGGATTAGTTCATGCGACTCAAATAACCGAATTTGGCACTGACTTCTTATTACACACATGACACATACATGTTTTAACCTTTGGTTTGACTGGTTTAACTCTTGGCTAGAATGGTTTATAGCATTTTGGTGAAGAAAAGACGAGGGTATAGAAGATATCTATCTATACTTTCTATAAAAGGAGAAAACCAAGTGACATAAGAAAAGCTGAGGTGGCAGCCATAGAGGCTGTCCAACAAGGCTTTTCTTATGTCATTATCGCATCATAATCCTTAATATATAAAATCACTTTTATTTTCAAAGGTCTGGCCCACATCTAGAAATTCACTTTAATTTTCAAACATCTGCCCACATCTACAAATGGTCAGCTGTTTTTAAAAACGCTTCAAACCTCTGCCCATATTCAAAATTTAAAATCCTGGCTCCAAATTCAAAATTCAAACTACATATGAATCTGGCTCCCTATAAATAACATATGTGAATTTGGCTCCACATTCAAATATCAATTTATCTCTCTCCTTTATATTTGCGATCATATCTCTCTTACTCAAATGCATAGCTCTCATTATTGAGCCGGTTAATCTTCGATTACAGTCCAATATCATTGTTCCAACATCGTTGTTTCATTGAAGCGTTGTTTCACACACCAACGTGTGACCTCGGCTTTTCTTATGTCACTTGGTTTTCTCCTTTTACAGGATTCCAAATTTGCATATTCAGTCTGTTCATCTGCGATTACAGCTTTTTGTACTTCACGTAATTTTTCCAACATCATTGTTGCAACATCGTTGAGGGTATGCTTTCTTCTCTGATTTTGAATCTTAAAATTTGAACTGATCTGTTCTAATTCTCGTTTTATATTTCAGCCTAATCAGAGTTGTTTAAAATTCAAATAATCAGTTGCGGGTTATTTTAGGTTTGTGGATTCTTTTAAACTGTTGATAGATGTTGATAATATTTATTTTAAGGTGTTGATATATTTCAGCTTTGTTTTTTCCGAGCGAGCAGTGGGGAGTTCTTCTGCACTGTTTTGAAGTTTGGAGTGCAGAAAGTGGAGTACTTCATGAAGCGCCGATGCTGTTTCAGGTTTTCTAGTATTTATTATCACTGATGATGTCCATTTTATATATTAGTTCTTCAATCAGTCTAATCATCAGCCTTTTATAGTGTTTAAAATGCATCTTTATGTACACGTTTTTTGTATTAAATATACAAGTTAAAAATGTCATCATACCCTTCTGTAGGTTCTTATGATTTAAAGTATCGCTTTATCAAGCAAGTTGAGGATCAAGTATATAAGGATAGGGCTACTGTTCAAGAGCTGAAGAGGTGTTTTGATGGACTGCATCTTGGTTTGTTTACGAGAAACCAAGTGTCCAGAAACATGATGGTGATGTCTTTCTGCACTTCAGACTTCAAAAACAGTGCAGAAGCTTTTCATCACGTTTTACTACCATTATATCCTTCTTTTACATCAGACTTGAAGAAATATACAAGTTAAAAATGTCACCATACCCTTCTATAGGTTCTTATGATTTAAAGTATTGCTTTATCAAGCAAGTTGAGGATCAAGTATATGAGGATAGGGCTACTGTTCAAGAGGCTGTCCATTATTAAATTTCGTTGTTCAGTTCTCAATGTAATTGTTGATATATTGTCATATGTGATATGTAAATTTTAATTCTATTAATCTTTGTAGAGCATTTTATTTTTACTAATTTGAGTATCAACGGTTGTTAGAGTTGATACCTGCTACTGTAAATGTTGAGTTGCTACTGTTGCCAACATCTGTTATTCCCAACAGCAGTTTCCAAAGAATTGCCAACCATTAAAACAATAGAAGTTCTGAACATTCTTAAAAAATAGGTATTTTGAAAAAAATTGACAAAAATCTTTAAAAGTCTGTTGAAAACAGCTATTTTTAAAACATCTGTTTGGCAAAAGATTCATCCACTGTTTAAAGGTATTGTCTGTTCTCATAATTTCTGTTTTTTGTAACGACTGTTGAGTTGTTACTGTTGCCAACATCTGTTATTCCCAACAGCAGTTTCCAAAGAATTGTCAACCATTAACACAATAGAAGTTCTGAACATTCTTAAAAAAACAGGTAGTAGCTTTTGTTTGCCATGTAGATTATTGTTGGTCTTTAAATGAAGAGTTTTTTTTTTAATTTTTTTTATGGCAGAGGTTTAAAATTTGTCCTTTCAGTTTCTTGATATTTAATTCTATAGTTTTCCCATGAAAATTTATTTTTTAAATGTTTTGCATTAAATGGCAGCTGATATTTAATATCAAATTATTCGTTTATATTAAAAGTCTGTTGAAAACAACTGTTTTCCAAACCTGTGTTTGACTAAGGACTGCTGACTTACTATTGTTGCATAAGATCTGTTGTTGCCCAACAGTGGTTTCCAAACACTGCTGAAGGGTATTGTCTGTTCTCATAGGTTCTGTTTAATCTAAGGACTGCTGAGTTACTAATGTTGCCTAACATCTGTTGTTGGCCAACAGTGGTTTTCAAACAACTGTCATCCATTATCAGAGCAGAGGTTGTGACGTGGACAGATGTTAGCCATCAGATCTTTGTAACTTCTGACATGTCAGCATTCACCTTTTCACTTTATAAACCCCTGTTTCATCCCCAAACAGAGGTTTTACTTTCGCCCCGAGTTTAAAATTCATCAAAGCGGTTTCCACCTTCTTCTTCAACACTTCTTCGTCAACGTCTCGCAACTTTCAATTCCGATCATGGCTTTAATGATGAAAAATTCGCATAACTACCTGGCTATTTTTGTGAAAACCGAGAACAATGCTCTCTATCATTCAATGATTGATGTTCTTACATCATCAAAATATAAGGTCATTCTTACCGCCGACGCACCCATTTACCAAGAGACGCTTCGCAATTTTTGGGCAAATGCGAATATTGAAGAACAAAACAATGTGGCCGTAAGTATAACTTCAAAAGTCGGAGGTGAATCGGTTGCTATTACCCCCAGTACCATATCAACAACATTTGAGGTAAACGACTTGGCAGGTAAGACCTCTTTGCCGAAAAATGAGAATCAAACATACTTGATTGGGAGGGGATATGATGGACAGTTGAATCAGGCAACTATATTTAAAGGTAATTTTCCACCACCAATGAAATTCTTGTTCCATACTCTCTTAATCTGTCTCTCAAATAAAAGTACTTCTTTTAATGAAATACCTTTGAAAATTTAGTCATTGGGGTATGCAATTTTGACAAATACTGATTTTAACTACTCCCAAGCACTGTTTGTTGATTTGGTTGTAAATTTAAAAAAAAATTAAAAAGGGGAAAACTCCTGCTATTAAAAAGGGGAAAACTGCTGGTTTTCTTATGTTTCCTAGACTATTAAGCTACTACCTGCAAAAACATGTTTCTCAAAAAGCTTTTGAAAAAGGTGAAGCTATTAAAATGAATAGTCTAACATCTGAAACTTTTACTCGCCTTATGGCTAAAGAGTCAGATGTTTTCAAAACTGAAGCAGATGGGAATGAGGAAATTTTAGATGAGTCCACAACTGCTCCTCAAACGTCTGTTGGTGAGCCCACTGCTGTTGGTGATCACAGCACTACAACCACTGCTGTGAAACCCCCACCAACAAAACTCAAAAAGACCAAAATAAAATCCAAAAAGCCCACCGAAACCAGCAAAACGGGTCCTCTGGAAGATGAGATCCCAGAGGTTAACCCTGTGACAACACATATGTCACTACAAACCAATGTTGCTACTTCCTCACAACATGTGGAAATATCTCAACCCATAAACCAAACTCCTCATGATTCCTCACAGAAGGAACATGTTGTATTCACAGGGACCACAATATGATGTCATACCCTCATATGAGAGTATACTTAAAAGCCCTTCTCCCGGGGCAATGTCTCTTTCGAAAGCAATCCCGTCATCTTCCATTCCACCAAAGTTTGTAGCACTGCTTCAAGATATTGACATTCAGACTGATAGCAATCCCTCCCACGAACACTTTACTGAGAGTTTAACTTCAACAATAGCTATGTCTGAACCTATTCAATTACCTAACCCAGAAATAGTTGAGGAGGCTAGACCTCTTGAATTTCAGCAAATTCTTGATGGTATTTCAAGTGGAGCAGCTACTACAAATGTCAAATCCACTGATTTACATTTGGACAGTAGTTTCATCAGTTAGACTCCCTTGAAGGCAACCACTGCTGTGTCTATCAAGGTATCCACTGGTGAGTTTAAGTTAACCAAGGGTGAGATCACTAAGGTAACCACTGATGCAGAGGGAAGTCCCCAGAACCAAGAACAAGGGGCATCTGCTAATGAAAATTTGGAAGTATTGTTTTGTTCTAATTATTCTGTGATATTAATAAGTAAAAATGTTTGCAATTCAGATGTCGAATGAAGTACCACATAATCCAGAAGTTCATGCTAATAATGAAAATCCTTTGGATAAAAATGCTATAGAAAATCTAATAGCTCAAGGAATAGCTAATGCTTTACCTTCAATAATTAAAGCTGTTAAAAATACCGTAGAACCTACCAAAGTTGTGAGTAGCAAGCATACTCGTGACGATGGTTTTAGCCATAGTGTCAATGGAGGTAATGATGATATTATCAAAATCCCATTTCCCAAGAAAAAGAAAGCGATGACTCTCGGGTGTACCTACAAAGAATTTCTAGCTTGTAAACCAACTGAGTTCGCAGGCAGTGAAGGAGCCACGGCTGCTCTGCGATGGCTAGAAAAGACGGAAGCTGTTCTTACAATCAGCAAATGTGCCGAAGAAGATAAGGTGATGTATGCATCTAATCTCTTTAAGGAAGAAGCCTTAGAATGGTGGAATACAATTCTTCAGGCAAAAGGAAGTGACATGGCTTATGCCATGAATTGGGAAAAATTCAAGGAAATGACAGAAAGGAAATTTTGTCCTCCTTATGAAAAAGAACGAATAACTAACAAGTTCCTAAATCATAAAATGATAGATGTCAATTGTCGTGAATATACGACAACGTTCTTCGAATATGCAAGAATGGTACCAACTCTGGCTTCGCCAGAACCTGTACTAATTTCTCGTTATATTTGGGGATTAGTTAGCGAAATTCGAGACATAGTCAAGGCCACTAGACCACAGACTATTGAAGAAGCAGTCGAGCTAGCTAACATGCTGACAGATGGACTAATCCGCACAAGAGAAGAAAACAAGAAGAAAGAGTTAGCCCAGAAAATTTCCCAAGAATTCTACAAAAAGACAAGAACTGAACCGTCACTGGAGCAACCTACCTGCAGAAGCTGTTACAAAAAGCATTCAGGAAGATGCCGTTTTAGGAAAACATCCTACTGTAACTTCTGCAAGATAACCGGGCATATAGAGGAAGAGTGTAGAAGGAAAACTAATGTTTGTTTCAATTGCGGAGAAACAGGACACATTAAACCATATTGCCCGAAACTAACTAAAGCAATTGACAAAAAGGCCAGAACTTTAGACGGAGCTAAGAAGAACGCGCGAGCATTCGTACTTACTACGCAAGAAGCAGAAATGATTCCAGACGTAGTCGCTGATATGTAATATCTAAGTTAAGTTATTATTTGACCCTAGTACAAATAAAAGTTTATAAATAAATACATTCTGTCAAGTACTTCATCTATTCAAAACCATAACAGAATTGTTTGGTCTTCACTTTCACTGAATCATTCATTTGGTCACGATCACCTTGCGGTGACGTTTTCACAAAATTTGAAGCTTGTGCTAATCTCGTTGCATACCTTATATACGGGTTTAATTATTTATTTATATTGAATCCGTTTTGTTGGTTTATTCTATAAAATCAATCTTAACACAATCATGTGCTAAGATAATGATACACAAATTCATTTCATAATTCAGTGTATCTCTTAAGGATTTTTGTTTCGAGCGTTTCGTAATCTTTATTGTTTTATCATCTTTGATCGAAAAACATTATTCAATTATTTCGATTTCAATCCTACTCGATTTATTTGAAACATTCGGACTTACTTCATTTGATTAAAGCATGGTGAAACTCATTTCATTCACCGCTACTATTTTCAATTATTATGACACCTTGTGGTGGCATTTTCTTTAATTTGTAGCTTGAGCTAATCTTATTTTCACTCCTAATGAACAAATTTCAATTGGTTCATTATCTTAAACAATCTTAATACAATTATGTGTTAAGATAAGAGTACACAAATTCATATCATATTCCGGTGTACCTCTTAACGTTTCTTTCATCGTTTATCGAAAATTCTATAATAATTCGTTTGGTCTTTTCATTATCGATTGAAAATCCTATTCGAAATGAATATCCAAAATTTACTTCATTAAAGCTTTCAGTTGATTATACGGTGAAATTGTTCGGTCACCGTAATTATTGAATTATTTCAATCCTTACGACACCTTGCGGCGTCGTTATAAACTTGTAGCTTGGGCTAAATCATAAGCATACGAATCATTCAAATTCACGTATGTATTTCATTTGACTCATCATTGAAAAGTAGTCTTGATGCAATTATGTATTAAGACAATGATACACTAAACTCTATTGTATTCCGGTGTATCCTTGCAAATTCAATAATGTCAACACACTGATTTTTCTCTTGTTATAATTCGATAGTTGACAATCATTTTCGTGCTTTTATTTCATTTTGAGCTTGTTGATTCTGAGTCTTCTTTAGTTGCTAATCAAAGTAAACTTTCTTTTGACGAAAGAATTTTTATTGATTCTAAAAGTTCTTCACATTCATTCTAAATATTTATTGATCATATATCTTTTTGCTTGAACATAGTCACCTTGGAAATTATATCATTTCATCTCATCCGTTTGATATCGATTTCTTGAAATAATTCAGTTGAATCATTGAGTCCTATTGATTATACAACTTGTATTCGCAAAAATTTGATATTTTAATTCTGTGTCATCTACCTTAATATTGTTTTTATTGACTAGAATATGACCTAAGTCTAAAAGAAATATCGTAACCCAAATCTCGAGGACGAGATTTTTGTTAAGGTGGGGAGAATGTAACAACCCTCATTAAAAGTCCTATTTATATTATTATTTTATTCAATAGGAAACCCTAATTGAGACACCCAAGTGATTCTACGCGAACCCTAAAAATTTCAGAACAATCAGAATCAGGATCAGGGCCCCTAAAACTCAGGGGGGGCATTCCCTACTCGATGATTATCCTTATAAGTTATTATAAAATTCGAATTTAATTATATCGTCGACTCACCTGCACTCCAAACACACGCGGCAAGCAAATAGACATTTTGGGACCCATACGATGCGCAGGGGTTTTTAGGCCTACGATGCGCAAGCAATGTAAATTTTGTGTATAAATAGCAGAGTCTGGGACTTGAATTCTGCAATTGGAACGACGTTCAAACTTCAAATTCACGCTGAATTATTGTCCAATTACTCTCAAAACACACACAAATCACTAATTAGTAGGGGGTGCTGCTACGATACAGGGTATTAACTCAATCGCTATTACGATTCATTGTCCGATCGATCAATGTACTCAATGGATGTTTAAGTGCTGCCCACATTAGGGTGATGCTTTGTCATTAATTGTGATTCCGACTGGATGTTGAGTGCCACCCGAATTCGGGGAATACTCTGTCCTTCGTTGTGAATCCGATGGATGTTTAAGCATAGCACTTTGTCATTCGTTGTGAGGGTTGATCTCGTGAGTTATCGTAAATGCTGTATTAGTTATGTACCTAGTTTGTATGCACTAGGTTACCAGGCTAAGAAATAGGCTAAGCTCTGCTCAAATTAAATCTGCAATATATCAAGGATTATCTGTAGACTAAGCTTTACCCGTAGAAATCTGCAATGTGAGTTCATTTCTCTTTTCTCACAGTTTGTGAGTCCACTCTATTTTCTCACAGTTTTATCACCTTTTTGTGATACAATTATATTTACAAAGGCTTTTCAAAATCCTAAAATGTTTATCAGTTATGCTTACAGTGATTAAGTTTTTATATTCTATAATTACTGCCAGTATGAAAGGTTTTATACATTATTTGATTCTCGTTATTATTTGACAGAAAGTTAGTCAATATTAGCATGACCACAATCACAGTTGGAGTTATGCTCAGTAGCTATAATCAATAACTAATATTATTTTAACATTAAATTATTAATTAATTTAATGTATGTTTGAAACAAATCTAAAATGTGTATACTATAATAGTCAATTATAATATATTCCACTATACGAAGATTATATTTTAGTCACGTTAATATATTAAATAATGATATTACAATTATTTAATTAACATATTATATTTGATAAATTATAGTAGTTTGACATTAAATGATATATGTTATATTCTGAGTTAAAATGGTTTTATGCCATAAGTAATTTGACAAAATAATGTCACGGGACGCAATTAAGTCCAGAGTCACTAGTTGAGAGAATGATCAACAGTGACATGTCCAAAGACACTAGTTGAGAGAATGATCAACAGTGTTATGATTAGAATCACTAGTTGAAAGAATGATCAACAGTGTTATGAATAGAATCACTAGTTGAAAGAATGATCAACAGTGATATGACCAGAGTCACTAGTTGAAAGAATGATCAACAGTGATATGATTAAAGTCACAGGAATCGACTAGTGACAGATAAATTGAATAATAGAATTATTTGATGAATTCACTATTGGACTAAAGTGAGTCAATAATTGATATGATTACTGTCACATTGAACTGTCACCATTTGACAAATACTGATTCAGTTGGGTAAATATAAACAAATATAAAAACCTTAATGCTGTAAGGTATAACAATATATTTTATAAAAATGGAATGAATTCACTCAGTATTTTCGCTGACAAAACCTTTTTCAAACATTTTTCAGGTAATTACAATAAATTGGAATAAGAGCTGGATACGACACTGAAAGGCTTCAAGAAGTGGCTTATTTTATTAATTAAATTAAATTAAGAAATATTGTTTTATGTAAACAAATTTATCTTATAAAACATGGGTTTATCCCATCTATTTAATAAATAAAATCCGGTGTTTCTAAACTCTGATATTTTTCCTAACTTACGGTCCTGATGAAATTTCCGCTGCAACGTTTTTAAAATAATCACCGGTACCGCTGGACTGTTCACGGCTTCCGATTCCGTCCAGGGTGGGTCGGGGGTCGTGACACATTTTGAACAATCTAATTAGGATTAGTTCATGCGACTCAAATAACCGAATTTGGCACTGACTTCTTATTACACACATGACACATACATGTTTTAACCTTTGGTTTGACTGGTTTAACTCTTGGCTAGAATGGTTTATAGCATTTTGGTGAAGAAAAGACGAGGGTATAGAAGATATCTATCTATACTTTCTATAAAAGGAGAAAACCAAGTGACATAAGAAAAGCTGAGGTGGCAGCCATAGAGGCTGTCCAACAAGGCTTTTCTTATGTCATTATCGCATCATAATCCTTAATATATAAAATCACTTTTATTTTCAAAGGTCTGGCCCACATCTAGAAATTCACTTTAATTTTCAAACATCTGCCCACATCTACAAATGGTCAGCTGTTTTTAAAAACGCTTCAAACCTCTGCCCATATTCAAAATTTAAAATCCTGGCTCCAAATTCAAAATTCAAACTACATATGAATCTGGCTCCCTATAAATAACATATGTGAATTTGGCTCCACATTCAAATATCAATTTATCTCTCTCCTTTATATTTGCGATCATATCTCTCTTACTCAAATGCATAGCTCTCATTATTGAGCCGGTTAATCTTCGATTACAGTCCAATATCATTGTTCCAACATCGTTGTTTCATTGAAGCGTTGTTTCACACACCAACGTGTGACCTCGGCTTTTCTTATGTCACTTGGTTTTCTCCTTTTACAGGATTCCAAATTTGCATATTCAGTCTGTTCATCTGCGATTACAGCTTTTTGTACTTCACGTAATTTTTCCAACATCATTGTTGCAACATCGTTGAGGGTATGCTTTCTTCTCTGATTTTGAATCTTAAAATTTGAACTGATCTGTTCTAATTCTCGTTTTATATTTCAGCCTAATCAGAGTTGTTTAAAATTCAAATAATCAGTTGCGGGTTATTTTAGGTTTGTGGATTCTTTTAAACTGTTGATAGATGTTGATAATATTTATTTTAAGGTGTTGATATATTTCAGCTTTGTTTTTTCCGAGCGAGCAGTGGGGAGTTCTTCTGCACTGTTTTGAAGTTTGGAGTGCAGAAAGTGGAGTACTTCATGAAGCGCCGATGCTGTTTCAGGTTTTCTAGTATTTATTATCACTGATGATGTCCATTTTATATATTAGTTCTTCAATCAGTCTAATCATCAGCCTTTTATAGTGTTTAAAATGCATCTTTATGTACACGTTTTTTGTATTAAATATACAAGTTAAAAATGTCATCATACCCTTCTGTAGGTTCTTATGATTTAAAGTATCGCTTTATCAAGCAAGTTGAGGATCAAGTATATAAGGATAGGGCTACTGTTCAAGAGCTGAAGAGGTGTTTTGATGGACTGCATCTTGGTTTGTTTACGAGAAACCAAGTGTCCAGAAACATGATGGTGATGTCTTTCTGCACTTCAGACTTCAAAAACAGTGCAGAAGCTTTTCATCACGTTTTACTACCATTATATCCTTCTTTTACATCAGACTTGAAGAAATATACAAGTTAAAAATGTCACCATACCCTTCTGTAGGTTCTTATGATTTAAAGTATTGCTTTATCAAGCAAGTTGAGGATCAAGTATATGAGGATAGGGCTACTGTTCAAGAGGCTGTCCATTATTAAATTTCGTTGTTCAGTTCTCAATGTAATTGTTGATATATTGTCATATGTGATATGTAAATTTTAATTCTATTAATCTTTGTAGAGCATTTTATTTTTACTAATTTGAGCATCAACTGTTGTTAGAGTTGATACCTGCTACTGTAAATGTTGAGTTGCTACTGTTGCCAACATCTGTTATTCCCAACAGCAGTTTCCAAAGAATTGCCAACCATTAAAACAATAGAAGTTCTGAACATTCTTAAAAAATAGGTATTTTGAAAAAAATTGACAAAAATCTTTAAAAGTCTGTTGAAAACAGCTATTTTTAAAACATCTGTTTGGCAAAAGATTCATCCACTGTTTAAAGGTATTGTCTGTTCTCATAATTTCTGTTTTTTGTAACGACTGTTGAGTTGTTACTGTTGCCAACATCTGTTATTCCCAACAGCAGTTTCCAAAGAATTGTCAACCATTAACACAATAGAAGTTCTGAACATTCTTAAAAAAAAAGGTAGTAGCTTTTGTTTGCCATGTAGATTATTGTTGGTCTTTAAATGAAGAGTTTTTTTTTTTAATTTTTTTTATGGCAGAGGTTTAAAATTTGTCCTTTCAGTTTCTTGATATTTAATTCTATAGTTTTCCCATGAAAATTTATTTTTTAAATGTTTTGCATTAAATGGCAGCTGATATTTAATATCAAATTATTCGTTTATATTAAAAGTCTGTTGAAAACAACTGTTTTCCAAACCTGTGTTTGACTAAGGACTGCTGACTTACTATTGTTGCATAAGATCTGTTGTTGCCCAACAGTGGTTTCCAAACACTGCTGAAGGGTATTGTCTGTTCTCATAGGTTCTGTTTAATCTAAGGACTGCTGAGTTACTAATGTTGCCTAACATCTGTTGTTGGCCAACAGTGGTTTTCAAACAACTGTCATCCATTATCAGAGCAGAGGTTGTGACGTGGACAGATGTTAGCCATCAGATCTTTGTAACTTCTGACATGTCAGCATTCACCTTTTCACTTTATAAACCCCTGTTTCATCCCCAAACAGAGGTTTTACTTTCGCCCCGAGTTTAAAATTCATCAAAGCGGTTTCCACCTTCTTCTTCAACACTTCTTCGTCAACGTCTCGCAACTTTCAATTCCGATCATGGCTTTAATGATGAAAAATTCGCATAACTACCTGGCTATTTTTGTGAAAACCGAGAACAATGCTCTCTATCATTCAATGATTGATGTTCTTACATCATCAAAATATAAGGTCATTCTTACCGCCGACGCACCCATTTACCAAGAGACGCTTCGCAATTTTTGGGCAAATGCGAATATTGAAGAACAAAACAATGTGGCCGTAAGTATAACTTCAAAAGTCGGAGGTGAATCGGTTGCTATTACCCCCAGTACCATATCAACAACATTTGAGGTAAACGACTTGGCAGGTAAGACCTCTTTGCCGAAAAATGAGAATCAAACATACTTGATTGGGAGGGGATATGATGGACAGTTGAATCAGGCAACTATATTTAAAGGTAATTTTCCACCACCAATGAAATTCTTGTTCCATACTCTCTTAATCTGTCTCTCAAATAAAAGTACTTCTTTTAATGAAATACCTTTGAAAATTTAGTCATTGGGGTATGCAATTTTGACAAATACTGATTTTAACTACTCCCAAGCACTGTTTGTTGATTTGGTTGTAAATTTAAAAAAAAATTAAAAAGGGGAAAACTCCTGCTATTAAAAAGGGGAAAACTGCTGGTTTTCTTATGTTTCCTAGACTATTAAGCTACTACCTGCAAAAACATGTTTCTCAAAAAGCTTTTGAAAAAGGTGAAGCTATTAAAATGAATAGTCTAACATCTGAAACTTTTACTCGCCTTATGGCTAAAGAGTCAGATGTTTTCAAAACTGAAGCAGATGGGAATGAGGAAATTTTAGATGAGTCCACAACTGCTCCTCAAACGTCTGTTGGTGAGCCCACTGCTGTTGGTGATCACAGCACTACAACCACTGCTGTGAAACCCCCACCAACAAAACTCAAAAAGACCAAAATAAAATCCAAAAAGCCCACCGAAACCAGCAAAACGGGTCCTCTGGAAGATGAGATCCCAGAGGTTAACCCTGTGACAACACATATGTCACTACAAACCAATGTTGCTACTTCCTCACAACATGTGGAAATATCTCAACCCATAAACCAAACTCCTCATGATTCCTCACAGAAGGAACATGTTGTATTCACAGGGACCACAATATGATGTCATACCCTCATATGAGAGTATACTTAAAAGCCCTTCTCCCGGGGCAATGTCTCTTTCGAAAGCAATCCCGTCATCTTCCATTCCACCAAAGTTTGTAGCACTGCTTCAAGATATTGACATTCAGACTGATAGCAATCCCTCCCACGAACACTTTACTGAGAGTTTAACTTCAACAATAGCTATGTCTGAACCTATTCAATTACCTAACCCAGAAATAGTTGAGGAGGCTAGACCTCTTGAATTTCAGCAAATTCTTGATGGTATTTCAAGTGGAGCAGCTACTACAAATGTCAAATCCACTGATTTACATTTGGACAGTAGTTTCATCAGTTAGACTCCCTTGAAGGCAACCACTGCTGTGTCTATCAAGGTATCCACTGGTGAGTTTAAGTTAACCAAGGGTGAGATCACTAAGGTAACCACTGATGCAGAGGGAAGTCCCCAGAACTAAGAACAAGGGGCATCTGCTAATGAAAATTTGGAGATACCTCCTCTTTCAAAAGCAGATACAACCACCTCTGGTGGGAATTCAGATGATCCTATTAAGTTAGGTGATGGATTAAAATACCAGGATTTGATGGACATGATATCTAACTTGAAAACAACTATTGCTGATATGAAAGATCAATTGAAGCAGTTGGTGGATGCTTTCAAATGTCGACCTTCTTATCAGCAGTTATGCCAAGAGCTTTGGAATTCGGTACAACCCATTCTTGCAGCTCAAAGGGAACTGGCTGAGATTCAACTTAATTCCCACATGAAGCTAATTAGAGTTATGGTTGAAGCAAGATACAAAGACACACAGGCTGACATCAAGGGCATAAAAGAATGCATTGCAAAGTTAACTGGTACTACCCATGCACCTGTGTTTGAAAAAGACGATGAAGATGATGCTGAAAATAGGGAAAAGGATTCCATGAAAAACTTTGGCAAACCAACACCAAGGAATCAACCAAAACAAAATCCAAAGCCTGCCAAGCAAACTTCTGCAAAATCTCCTGGAAAATCTGATACTGGTAAGAAAAAGGGAATTAATGATTCCGTTAACAAACAGACAGATAAGGAGATTGAACGAAAGCAGAAGAGGAAGCATATAAAAGAGGAAGATAAAGCGCTCAACATTGGAACTTCAAATAGAAGAAAATCACACAAACACAACGAATCTCCTATTGTTATATTTCCTAAACCAATATCACCACCAGAAAAACCAACCACTGCTGCGAAACTTAAAACCACTGCTTAACCTAAGAAGCCAGATTCTGATACACCTAAAACAAAACTCTCACCAGAAAAACCACCTGTCAAAAAGCAGAATACAAAATCCTCATCACCACTGCCAACCTCCATTGAAACAATTGTTGATGCAACAAATGTTTCAACACATGTTAAGACAACAGCGGTTGAGACACCAGTTGTTTCAACAGTTGTTGCTCAATCCACTGATTCTACCCAATTTCAATTCCCATCACAATCAACCCTTACACTCATATCACCTTTTTCTTCCCTAACCCCTCCTTCTCCAAAATCTGTTTACACAAGAAAGAGAAAATTCATGGTGCATGAAGAAGAGAAGGAAGAAAAAGAAATACCCGCACCAATTCCGTTATCAGCTACTCCATTCATTCAAACTTCACCCAAACCATTCGTCCCGCCTCCATCAACAAAGATCAACCCATTGGCAGTAACTTTCAATCTGGAACTGCTTGTAGTTCAAGATGAAATGACTCAATTTTACACAGAGGATGATCCATCCAAAAGAACCTTCCCATCTCTTCAGGGATTCGAAACTCCAAAGAATATTTATGAATATCTGAAGCTAAAGGGCAAGCAAGCAGAAGATAAGGCAAATGAAGAGTGTAAAGGGCTAGGAGACATTAAGTTATCAGTTCGCATGCAACATTGGCTTGGTGAAGTCAAGAAGTTGGAATATTTTGCTAGAGACCTGAGTAAGAATATGTCAAATTTGTCACCAAATGCTGAGCTACAAAAGACATTAAGGAATGATTTCTTGAACACTATCATGGAAACTAAGCCCTACGAAGCCTACAGGTCTGATTTCAAAGACTGGCCCCTTAAGGCTCTTAATGAGGAAGTTAATAGAACTGAAAAGATGAATAAAGATCCTCAAATGCCAAAATCTGCTCCCAACTGGAAACAATACAAAAAGGTTGAAGTGGATGAAGTGTTGAAGTACAAGAGAATGAAGGCAGAACTTGTAGCAGCTAAGGTTGGGACTGCTAGACAAATTGGAAAATGGTCTAGGCAGTATATTGATCGAGCTTACAGTAAGTTAGAAGAGCAAAGAAAGACAGATCCATCCCTTCCTAAAAAGTCAGTATACAAAGATGAAATGACTGTTATACGTCGGCAGACCGTTACATCTAAAAAGTTGTTCTCATCAGCAGATGTATCCATCGCTGCCTTGAACCAAAGAAAAAGACAACAACTGATGGATGAGGAAGATGAAAATAGGTATGCTAAGTACAGAAAAGAGTCTATCAGAAATCAGTTACGATATGGATTGGATGATGCTTCGTTGCAACTACAAGCTCAATTTGCTCAAGCATTTCAGAAGTTGGCAAACAGGGCTCAATCATCAAACTCGTCTCAAATAAAACTTCTCTCAAGAAACCCATCAGATCCAAAAATAGTAAAGTTGTCACACCCCGATTTCCACGTGTCACCGGTGGGCCCGGTGAGGAGTATCGTAACGTGGTTGGCAACATAATAGTCAAACAACACAATATTTAATATGCACAGCGGAAGCAATTTTAAAAGATATAATACAACCGAATGTAATATTGTAATATCAAATGTCACAATATTCGGAAGTTTATCCACAGATGGATCGGAAACAAATAATAGTTCAACAGACTTCAGGCATCTTAAGTTTGCGAGACTCTTTATTGATGCTAAGGAGACAATCCATCCAATTACGCTTAGTACCTGCATTTAATCTTTTTGGGAAAATACGTCAGTTTACACTGGTAAATACATTCAACTGACTCATTTTGGAAAATGATTGAAAATTGGTTTGGATGCACGTGGCATAAACATTTTTATTTTAACTTGGGAGAATTATTTAAATATATAATCTTGTGAACGAATTACATGTTCCTTGTGCGTTCAGTAGCCCGGATCTTGTCCGGGTTAAAGATCAATAGACACACCACAATATTCTTTTGTGCACTGACGGGTGTACGCCTACACCCCGTGCTTAAGTCGTGGCCATTTCGTAAAATGATGCCAAGGATATCCGGGACATGGTCATTAACCCCCCAAAGGCTTTAAGTAACAAGACTGTTTAAACGAGCTGATCAAATTATTCAATTAACCACCCAACGATGGAAGATTTGATGCCCGATCAAGCGGTATGCTATATACCGTAAGCCAAGCCCGTATAGGGAAAATAAGTTAAAAGTATTTACCTGAGCAAAGTATATATCACAATAAGCAAATTGCAAGTAGCTTTTACTGGTCCTCCTAATCTGGAACGAAGGTTTATAATAACCTATTAGAATCCTAATGGGTCTTTAATTAAGCTTAAGCTTAGACCGACTAGTTTCAAAGATACGGTTCGTACGAACGATTAAGCGAAGACCGGATAGAATGTGATTTAGACCTGACAAGTTCAGAGGCTTGCTTAATATGGGTATTTCATACACATTCTGGATTTTGAGATAAAACCGTTAAGGTTTGACCCGTTTAGGCTAATTTATGTAAACTAGGTACATAAACCGAACCGAACGCGTAATAAGCGTAACGAGTATTCATGAGAGCTATTTACAGGTTTCCTAAGTTAATATGCTTCATATATGTTGTGGCATCAGTAAGATGTCTTTTATTATGCCCGAAACGAATTTAAACACAAACTATGCCCCGTAGGGGTAGTTTGGTCATTTAAAAGGTTATAAAAGAGTTTAAGTATTTACCTGAGTTACACGTCTGATGAAATTGGCCAAAATACTTATTTCACTAAGTTGTAACAGTAGGATAAAGTATATATGTGAAATTTAGTAATTATAACCAAACTATGCCCCGTAGAGGTATTTTGGTAATTTCACATAAGCCGAAAAGCTCAAAATTGAAGTCTGAGTTTAACAACTTTTGTTTACTATTAAAACATTATAATTTGCCTCAAATATCAGTAGGTATCAACCCTTGTATGTTTAAAATAATTCTAGTACATACTATGCGTTAAAAACGCTTAAAAAGGCGATTAGAAGCCATTTCCGGGTTCGATACATAAATCTGATATTTTTATATTTCCAGAAGGTTTAAAATAATTTATTTATCATATGTGATCAGTAGCAAAAGGTTTGGAGTCGTTTAGATATGTAAAACTCATTTTACAGCCCGTAAGGGCAAAACTGACAATTACCGGATTAAGCCTATGGCTATAAGTTATGCTCAGCCTAAAATTAATTAAAAATCTTTAAAAATACCAAAATAATATATTACATCAGTGGGTAAAGAGTTTGATATCAAAAAGTATGTTTAAATAGGCTATACGCTAAATACGCTGTTTAATTAACATAAAGCTTTAATTTTACGCTAACGAGCATAACTCTTAATCCACACTTCAAACTG
>JARYGA010045119.1:0-28770 GCA_030545235.1 Helianthus tuberosus
GGCAATGGGAACCAAGTTATATCTGAGCACAGCTTATCATCCTCAAGCAGACGGACAAAGCGAAAGAACAATTCAGACAATGGAAGATATGCTTAGAGCTTGTGTAATTGATTTCGGAGGTAATTGGGACGATCACTTACCTTGAATAGAATTTTCTTATAATAATAGTTATCACACAAGTATCAATGCTGCACCATTCGAAGCACTTTATGGACGAAAGTGACGAACCCCAGTCTGTTGGGCAGAAATTGGGGAAAAGCAACTATCTGGACCTGAGATAGCACAAGAAACAACCGACAAGATCATTCAAGTCAAGGAACGACTGAAAGCAGCACGTGATCGACAGAAGAGTTATGCTGATAACCGACGCAAGCCATTGGAATTTCAAGTAGGAGACAAAGTATTGCTAAGAGTCTCTCCTTGGAAAGGAGTAGTAAGATTCATCAAAAGAGGAAAGCTAAGTCCCAGGTATATTGAACCTTTTGAGATTATTAGAAGAATAGGACCTGTAGCCTATCAGCTACAACTGCGAGAGGAAATGGCAGGAATACATGATGTGTTTCATGTATCTAATCTCAAGAAATGCTTAGCTGATGAATCGCTAATGGTACCTCTTAAGGATATAGAGGTAAATAAACAACTCAAATTTGTAGAAAGGCCTCTACAGATTGAAGACAGGAAAGTCAAAAACCTCAAGCATAAGAGACTAATTCTGGTCAAAGTGAAGTGGGACTCCAAAAGAGGACCTGAGTACACATGGGAGCTTGAATCTGAAATGCAAAGGAAATATCCGCACTTGTTCCAGTAGATCTCGAGGACGAGCTCTAAAACAAGGTGGGGAGAATGTAACAATCCTAAATAAACCGACACCCTCAATTATTTTCCGATACCCTAGTATATTTTAAAATATTCCAAAATGTCCCAAAATACACCCCGTATGTGAAAACCGAGCCCGAAATACATTAATAGTATTTAAAATAATTAAAAATCTGAAAGTTAAGTTGAGGTAGGCCGCGTAACCCCACCCCAACCTTCACGCAGGCCGCGTGAACTTAAAGGGTGGCGCAGCCCGGTGCGGCCACGTGGCCCAACACCCGGCAGGTCTAGTCGATGACGCAGCCCAACTAGTCTGTGACTAGCTTTGACGCGGGCCGCGTAGCCCTTTGGCTACATTTATGCGGGCCGCGTAGAACCCAAACTCAGCAACTATAAATAGATGGCCTCGGATCTTCAGTCTGATTGTTCAAATTCGATTTCTTTCTCTAAATTTCTGATAGTAGGCTTTATAAGTGGGTATTATACCCCCCTAATTATTGAAGTTCTGCTCCGTTGTAAGTATTCTAACCCCTGCATACGTATTAGATACGCTGCCTGATTGATCTAGGGTTCCGTAACGGCTGTCGTGGTTCTGCCCGACGTAGTCGTTGGAATGCCATCTCGGGGAGGGTATTGCTAATGTTAAAATGGGTTATTAATACTAACGCGTGTACATTTGTGTAAATTATAGATAATTATCAGGAAACCCTTACGGAAAATCTAAGACAGCAATGTGAGTAATCTCCTTTTTGTTAACAGTTTTTACAAAACCTTAACTATTTTACAATGCAATTTAGTAGTGATTGAGTCTTTGTAATTCTACGATTACTGCCGGTATGTTGGGGTTTTGTATACAAAATGTGAGTAACGTTACCATTGGACGAAGAGTTAGCCAATGTGTAATATGACCCACCAGTCAGGATTGACAGTACTGAATAAGTAGTTGGGTAGATATAAACATTGCAATCGCCCTCAATACTGTTAAGTTTAAATTAAATTAATATTTCTTGATTAAACTGGGATTCACTCACCAGTATTTCCCACTGACAAATGTTTTTAAAACGCGTTTCAGGTAACACAATGTGACAACCAATTAGTAAAAAGCCAGCTGGAGAGCACTGACGGCTTGGGAAAAATGTGGGTATAAAAGTTACCTAAAAGACGATGTTTTAAATTCAATAAAATAGGGTTTATCCCTATAAACATGTTGTAATAAGAAACTCGGATTTTACCCATGTGATTATTAATATCAAATATGGTGGTTTTACTCTGATAAACATTTCCTAACTACGGTCCTGATGTAATTTCCGCTGCCAAATTAACAAACTGATACCACCGAAATTCTGAGTTCACGTCCGCTCGTTCCAGGGACAGATAAGGGATCGGGGGTTGCGACAGAAGGTGGTATCAGAGCCTAGCCACTGGTCTAAGCCAAAGAAGTGTTCTGCTGACACTTAAATTTTAAATTTTGTGTTAGGAAATAAATTACGGAAATACGTGCATAACTGTATTTATTGTTATTTGTTATTTGACTATCTGTTAGTTTACAGTATGAACGACCAAGGACCATCTGACGCGTACCGTCAATTGTTTGGTTCGCCTAGAAGCGAAGGCACCTCCTCTTCTCAGCCTGCCCTCTAAGGGTACTCTACTGATACGGAAGAAGGAATCTTTGTGTTCAAGGCTCAATCAGAAGAGTCATTTCCACAGAAAAAGAGGGGATGGTTCAGTAGAGGGGCACACGAGCGTAGAAAACGTATGAAAAAGTTACAAGACCAGAGGGTACTAGCCGTAGCCAAGAGAGAGACAGATGCCTATGCCCAGGATATAATAAATAGGGGTATAGCCAATATCCACATCCTAGCAACCACTGCAGCTGACCCTAATCTGGAGCAAATAATAGCACCCCAACCACAGCCACCAATCCCTGACAAACCGATGGAGATAGAAAACCCTGAAAACCTAGTAGAGATGCATGACTTCGATCCAGAAGAAATCCCTAGGGTACCTGCACCAAACCCCCTATACCCAAATTACGATCCCTGGTGGGATGACGTTAGGGACTATGTGCAACGTTACCCGATACATGAAGACACACCCATGCAGAACGCAGGAGCTTACCTAGGTTTGGACCTTTTAGATCCCTATTTCCACGATGAATACATTAGGGAGATGTCACACCCCGATTTCCACGTGTCACCGGTGGGCCCGGTGCGGAGTATCGTGACGTCATGGTTGGCAACATAATAGTCAAACAACACAATATTTAATATGTACAGCGGAAGCAATTTAAAAAGATAATACAACCGAATTTATTATTGTAATATCAAATGTCACAATATTCGGAAGTTTATCCACCGAAGGATCGAACATAAAATGGAAACAATAGTTCAACAGACTTTTAGGCATCTTAAGCTTGCGAGACTTCTATTGATGCTAAGGAGAAATGTCCAGCCAATTACGTATAGTACCTGCATTTAGCCTTTTTGGAAAATACGTCAGTTTACACTGGTAAATACAATCAACTGACTCATTTTGGAAAATGGTTTAAGAAAATTGATTTGGATGCACGTGGCACAAAATATCTTTTATAATTTGATTAAAATGCACGGAGGCAAAATTAACCTTTTATAACTTGGGAGAATTATTTAATATTATAATCTTGTGAACGAATTACATGTTACTTGTGCGTTCAGTCGCCCGGATCTTGTCCGGGTTAAAGATCAATAGACACACCACATCATAGAGTTATACACTGACAGGTGTACGCCTACACCCCGTGCTCAGGTCGTGGCCATCTTGTAAGATGATGCCGAGGATATCCGGGACATGGTCATTAACCCCCCAAAGGCTTTAAGTAAACAAGACTGTTTAAACGAGCCGATCAAATTATTCAACTACCCACTCAACTGTGGAGATTTGATGCTCGATCAAGCGGTATGCTATATACCGTAACCCAAGCCCGTATAGGGAAAATAAGTTAAAAGTATTTACCTGAGCAATGTATAAATCACAATAAGCAAAATGCACGTAGCTTTTACTGGTCCTCCTAATCTGGAACGAAGGTTTTATAATAACCTATTAGAATCCTAACGGGTCTTTAATTAAGCTTAAGCTTAGACCGGCTAGTTTCAAGATACGGTTCGTACGCACGATTAAGCGAAGAACGGATAGAATGTGATTTAGACCCGACAAGTTTGAAGACTTGTTTAATATGGGTTTATTATTCACATTCTGGATTTTAAGATAAAACCGTTAAGGTTTGACCCGTTTCGGCTAATTTATGTAAACTTGTTACATAAACCGAACCGTACGCGTAATAAGCGTGATGGGTATTCATGAGAGCTATATACAGGTTTCCTAAGTTAATTATGCCTCAAATATGTTGCGACATCAGTAAGATGTCTTTCATTATGCCCGAAACGTGTTTAAACACAAACTAGGCCCCGTAGGGGTAGTTTGGTCATTTTAAAGGTTGTAAAAGAGTTTAAGTGTTAACCTGAGTTACAGGTCTGATGTAATCAGCAAATATACTCAATTTTCTAAGTTATATCAGTAGGTTAAAGTATTTATGTGAAATCTATCATTTATAGCCAACTATGCACCGTAGGGGCATTTTGGTAATTTCACATAAGCCGGAAAGCTCAAAACCGGAGTTTGAGTTAAACAACCTTTGCTTACTGTTAAAATATTCTAGTTTGCCTAAAATATCAGTAGGTATCAACCCGGGTATGTTCAATATGATTTTTAAAACATACTATGCGTTAAAAACGCTAAATAAGGCGATTAAAGGCCATTTCCGGGTTCGATACTTAAATCTGATATTTTTATATTTCTAGAAGGCTTAAAATAATTTATTTATCATATGTGATCAGTAGCAAAAGGTTTGGAGTCGTTTAGATATGTAAAACTCATTTTATGGCCCGTAAGGGCAAAACCGACAATTTCCGGATTAAGCCTACGACTACTAGTTATGCTCAGCCTAAAATTAATTAAAAATCTTTAAAAATCCCAAAATAATATATTACATCAGTGGGTATTAAGTTTGATACCAAAAAGTAGGCTTAACTAGGCTATACGCTAACTACGCCGTTTTATTAACATAAAGCATTCATTTTGCGATAATGAGCATAACTCTTAATCTACAATTCAAACTGATGTCAAACTTTGCAAACAAGTTTCTATATCAGTAATTAAAGTTTATACTATTTTACATTTCCAAAAATCACGTTTTAAAGTAATAAGGGCATAACGGTCAACATATGAGCAATTAACGGAAACATGCATATTAATTGGATAATTAGTGAACCAAGGTGTAACATCACAGAGGGTTATTCTAACATGTAACCTAGTCCAATTAAAGCTCTGAGGCATTTCTAAAACATGCCTAAACGGGTCAGAACTGAAAGTCAAAGTGAAAGTCAAACTCTGTGACTTTCGGTTCCGAACCGGGTATTTACAGGAATTTGTCGGGTTGAACATATTTAGACATGTTCTTACACTTATTACTAAGTTATAACAATGATCAAACAGGTTGTATATGATCTATAATGTTAATTATGCATAAATAGCATTTTAGGCTTCCTGTTGACTTTTTAAATATAAGTTTGACCCGACTTTTGACCTGGTTAGAGTGGTGATCAGGGGAAACCCTTTTGAGGTTTTATTACCCACATAAATACCAACTTATAACTACTTTTGATTCGAGATATGACTGAGCCATTGTTGACTAATCTCGAAGTCAAACCGTAATTACGATGGTTTGACTTTTAGCTAAATAACTAAGCTAAACTTAATTAAGAAAGGTCAAGCAGACTTACAAGTGTTTAATGGTTGATTAGGAAGGCCTGGAGAGTGCTCTTGTGCTCCACAATTGATCAGAAGATTGTTTGATGGATGAATGATCAAGTGTTACACATAGAAGCCTTATATAGTTAACTAAGGCACCATAAGGTGTTGACAAATAAGTCTAGCACTAACCATAACATTCCCACAGGTGTCCCACATGTTTAGGGGTTGTTTAGGGGCCAAGGGATATGAGGAAACTCGTTTAAAAGTGAGTTACATGCGTATAACAGCAAACAACAAGTTTCAGGTCGCTGGCAACATGCTTGCGCACCGTAAGGGTTTCTTCTTGCGGTGCGCAAGCCCCCCTCAGCAGCCAAAACTTTTTGTTCTTTGGTGTTTCGAAAGGGCAACCTCATAATCCGACTTTGGGGCCTTGTTTTGTCAGTTTGGGGCCTCTAATATGGGTCTTGTACTATTACATACCCTACCATTTGAATTTGTTTGCTTGGATCCTTTATAAAAGTGCCGAAAACTAAGGGTTACCGTAGGAATTTCCTCGTAGGAGTCCATCAATTGAATTATGAATCATTCATTGCTATTCACCACTGAACTTGAACATATACTAGATGTTTTTAATATGATTTGAGTCTTGGGATTTATAACGAGGTCGTTCAGAGGTGCAAAAGTTAACATGACGACACTTTTAAATCCTGTCAAACATTTATAATAAATCCGAGTTTATAACGCTTTTTGTCTTACTCGACACGTGTCGTTATTTTATTTAACACGAATTTTCGAGGTGTTACAGGAGATCTTAGATGATCCTTATCGATTCCAGGCACCTACACCCCCACATGAAGAACCCGCACCCCAGATTCCGAACTCAGTCCTAGAACCTGCACCCCCAATGAGTGCAGAAAACGTACAAGAACTTAGGACTTTTGGGGAGGAAATTTTAGAGAGCAGTGAGAGAATGAGACAGGTGGGAGAGCGACTCGTCTGGAAATACGACGAGCGCAATATGGATTTTTGGATGAATCCATATCCGTGAATGTGAGGATGGTAAAACGGAAATAGTAATAATAATAATAAAATAAAATATGTGTGTACGGATGCCTACTATTATTTATTTCAGTTGGTATTGTAATTTTATTTCAGTACTGGTGTGTAATAGATATATAGTAGATTAATAGAGTAAGGTCGCAATGATCGACGCTTTTGGCAAAAATGCGTGTCATGTGATTGACTATATTAAAATATTATTTTGTGATATTAATATGGGGTAAATGTTTAAAATTCAGATGGCCGAGGAAGGAAATCAAGGAAATCTGAATAACGATAACCAGAGTAACATTAACGTGGTTAATGAGAATCCAAGCGTCAATAACAATGGAAACCAAATGGATAATAGTGCAGTTCAACACATAGTGGCACAAGGAATCATAGATGCAATGCCATTTATTATTCAAACGATTCAAGAAGCGAATAATAAAAGTAAGCATAGCAGTAAACGACCATTTGAACCAGAACACAACGTGAACAATGGCCCTATACTTCAAGCGCCCATTCCCAAAAGAAGAAGAACCATGCCTTATGGTTGTTCTTACAAAGAATTCTGGTCCTGCAAACCAATAGAATTCTCGGGCAATGAAGAACCTATTGCAGCTCTACGCTGGATAGAAAAGACTGAGGCTGTTCTAAAAATAAGCAAATGTGCGGAAGAGGACAAGATAATGTTTGCTTCTAATCTATTTAAGAACTCAGCCTTAGAATGGTGGAACACTATCCTCCAGTCAAGAGGAAGTGATAGGGTTTACAACATGGAATGGGAAGAATTTAGGAATACGGTAGAAAGGAAATTATGTCCTCCTAATGAAAAAGAACAGATAGCAAACAAAGTCCTAAACCTTAGGATGAATGGAGTGGATAGTAAGGGGTACACAAAGTTATTCTTTGAATATGCTAGAATAGTACTAACCCTTGCATCACCAAAGCCGGTATTAATCTCCCGTTACATCTGGGGATTAATTAGAGAGATAAGACATGTAGTCAAGGCAACTAGACCTCAAACCATAGAAGAAGCTGTAGAATTAACAAACACCTTGACTGATGAATTAGTACGTACTAGAGAAGAAGACCAGAGGAAAAACTTAGCACAGAGGCTTACTCAAGAATTCCGTTCTGGGAATTACAACCGTAGAAATATAGGTTCTAACTCTGCACCTTATTGCAAGCATTGCAAAAGGAAGCATTCTGGAAAATGCTCCATATATTGCAATTTCTGCAAAATATCAGGTCACAAGGAAAAAGACTGCAGGAGGAAAGCCAACAATAGAGTATGCTACAACTGTGGAGAACAAGGTCATATCAAGCCAAACTGTCCAAAATTGGCTCCAGCTGTGAACAATAAGAACACTAAAAATGCTAGAGCATTTGTTCTGACTGCAGATGAAGCTAAGATGATTCCAGACGTGATAGCTGGTACGTTTTTAGTTAATGATGTGTTTGCTAAAGTATTATTTGACTCTGGTGCAAACCAAAGTTTTATTAATACTTCGTTTTGCAAACTTCTAAATCAGTCATTAACTAAACTACCACAAGAATGCCTAGTAGAAACAGCTAATGGAGAAACTGTTAGGATTTCTGAAATCTTGCAGGGAGCAAGAATAGAAATTTTAAATCAAAAGTATATTGCAAATCTGTATCCCATGAATCTGGCTGGATTTGATGTTATATTAGGAATGGATTGGTTAATAGCCAATAAAGCCAGTATTTTATGTGATCAAAAGTCAATTCAAGTAAATTCACCAAAAGGTGAAAAGATCACAATTAAAGGAAATAAACCAGTTAGATCCACGAAATTCATCTCTGTAATGAAAACTGCAAGTTATATAAGAAAAGGTTCTATAGTGTATTTGATTTCCATAATCACTAACACTAAAGGAAAAGAACTAAAAGACATTCCAGTAGTGTCTCAGTTTTCAGATGTCTTTCCAGAAGAATTACCAGGACTACCACCAGACAGAGAAGTTGAATTCAGAATTCACCTACTGCCAGGAACAGCACCAATTGCCAAAGCACCTTATCGTTTGGCACCAGCCGAAATGCAGGAACTAAAGAAACAATTAGATGAATTTTTGGAGAAAGGATTCATACAGCCAAGTTCGTCGCCATGGGGAGCGCCAATATTATTCGTTAAAAAGAAGGACGGATCAATGCGTATGTGCATTGATTACCGTGAATTGAACAAAGTCACGATTAAGAATTGGTACCCATTACCGAGAATCGATGATCTGTTCGATCAACTGCAAGGAGCTCGATTTTTCTCTAAAATCGATTTAAGGTCAGGATATCATCAATTAAAGGTACAGGAAGAGGATATTCCTAAAACCGCATTCAGAACAAGGCATGGTCATTATGAATTTACTGTCATGCCATTTGGTTTAACCAATGCCCCAGCTGCATTCATGGACATGATGAACCGAATATGTAAGCCATATTTGGATAAATTCATAATTGTTTTTATAGATGATATTCGAATTTACTCTAAGAGTAAGGAGGATCTTGCAAAGCATTTGCACGCACTTCTAAGTTTATTAAGAAAGGATAAGCTTTATGCTAAATTTTCAAAGTGCGAGTTTTGGCTAGAACAGGTACAATTTCTTGGACATTTAGTGAACCATGAAGGAATTCATATGGATCCCACAAAAATCGAGGCGATTATTAAATGGAAAACCCTTGAATCACCAACCGAGGTTAGAAGTTTCTTAGGATTGGCCGGTTATTATAGAAGGTTTATTCGAGATTTTTCTAGAATAGCCATTCCTTTAACTAAGTTAACCTGTAAATCCATTAAGGTTGAATGGGGACCAAAACAAGAAGAAGCATTTAGAATTCTTAAGCATAAATTAACTAATACACCCATATTAGTGCTACCAGAAGGAACTGAAGACTTTGTAGTCTATTGTGACGCTTCTAAATTAGGTTATGGATGTGTGTTAATGCAACGCCAAAAGGTTATAGCTTATGCATCTAGGCAACTTAAGAATCATGAAGAGAATTATTCAACCCATGATCTAGAGTTAGGAGCTATAATTTTTGCCCTTAAGATTTAGAGACATTACCTTTATGGTAGTAAGTTTACCATATTCAACGATCATAAGACTTTAAGGTATGTTTTCGTGCAAAAGAAGTTGAATATGAGACAAAGACGCTGGATGGAGATACTTAATGACTATGATTGTGATATCCAGTAACATGAAGGAAAGGCAAATGTAGTGGTAGATGCTTTAAGTCGAAAGTATCATGAAAAGCCAAAAAGGGTACGTTCTCTTAAATTAAATCTACAAGTAGATTTAAATGAACAAATCAGAAAAGCACAAGAATCAGTAATCAAGAATGATACTGAAAAATTAAAAGGTATGATTAAGGAATTAGAACAAGGAACAGATGGAATTTGGAGATTCCATGAAAAGAGAATGTGGATACCTAAATTAGGAAACTTACGTCATCATATATTAGAAGAAGCCCATAAGTCTAAGTATACGATGCATCCAGGAAGTGATAAAATGTACCAGGATTTAAGGAAAAATTTCTGGTGGATAGGAATGAAAAAGGACATAGCAACCTATGTTTCTAAATGTTTAACTTGTTCACAAGTTAAGGCTGAACACCATAAACCCTCAGGTTTGTTACAACAACTAGAAATGCCAGTGTGGAAATGGGAATTAATAACAATGGATTTTGTTACTAAATTACCCAAAACAAGGAAAGGTAATGATACAATCTGGGTGATTATAGATAGACTAACTAAGTCAGCTCATTTCCTACCAATGAAGGAAACTTTCAGTATGGAACAGCTAGCTAAATTATATGTAAATGAAATTGTTTCATTACAGAGAATTCCTTTATCAATTGTTTCTGATAGGGATAGCCGATTTACCTCCCATTTTTGGTCAAGTTTCCAAAAGGCAATGGGAACCAAGTTAAATCTGAGCACATCTTATCATCCTCAAACAGACGGACAAAGCGAAAGAACAATTCAGACAATGAAAGATATGCTTAGAGCTTGTGTAATTGATTTCGGAGGTAATTGGGACGATCACTTACCTTTAATAGAATTTTCTTATAATAATAGTTATCACACAAGTATCAATGTTGCACCATTCGAAGCACTTTATGGACGAAAGTGCCGAACCCCAGTCTGTTGGGCAGAAATTGGGGAAAAACAACTATCTGGACCTGAGATAGTACAAGAAACAACCGACAATATCATTCAAGTCAAGGAACGACTGAAAGCAGCACGTGATCGACAGAAGAGTTATGCTGATAACCGACGCAAGCTATTGGAATTTCAAGTAGGAGACAAAGTATTGTTAAAAGTCTCTCCTTGGAAAGGAGTAGGAAGATTCATCAAAAGAGGAAAGCTAAGTCCCAGGTATATTGGACCTTTTGAGATTATTAGAAGAATAGGACTTGTAGCCTATCAGCTATAACTGCCAGAGGAAATGGCAGGAATACATGATGTGTTTCATGTATCTAATCTCAAGAAATGCTTAGCTAATGAATCGATAATGGTACCTCTTAAGGATATAGAGGTAAATGAACAACTCAAATTTGTAGAAAGGCCTCTACAGATTGAAGACAGGAAAGTCAAAAACCCCAAGCATAAGAGACTAATTCTGGTCAAAGTGAAGTGGGACTCCAAAAGAGGACCTGAGTACACATGGGAGCTTGAATCTGAAATGCAAAGGAAATATCCGCACTTGTTCCAGTAGATCTCGAGGACGAGCTCTAAAACAAAGTGGGGAGAATGTAACAATCCTAAATAAACTGACACCCTTGATTATTTTCCGACACCCTAGTATATTTTAAAATATTCCAAAATGTCTCAAAATACACCCCGTATGTGAAAAACGAGCCCGAAATACATTAATAGTATTTAAGATAATTAAAAATCTGAAAGTTAAGTTGAGGCGAGCCGCGTAACCCCACCCCAACCTTCACGCGGGCCGCGTGAACTTAAAGGGTGGCGCAGCCCGGTGCGGCCACGTGGCCCAACACCCGGCAGGTCTAGTCGATGACCCAGCCCAGCTAGTCTGTTGACTAGCTTTGACGCGGGCCGCGTAGCCCTTTGGCTACATTTACGCGGGTCGCGTAGAACCCAAACTCAGCAACTATAAATAGATGGCCTCGGATCTTCAGTCTGATCGTTCAAATTCGATTTCTTTCTCTAAATTTCTGATAGTAGGCTTTATAAGCGGGTATTATACCCTCCTAATTAGCGAAGTTCTGCTCCGTTGTAAGTATTATAACCACTGGATACGTATTAGATACGCTGCCCGATTGATCTAGGGTTCCGTAATGGCTGTCGTGGTTCTGCCCGACATAGTCGTTGGAATGCCGTCTCGGGGAGGGTATTGCTAATGTTAAAATGGGTTATTAATACTAACGCGTGTACATTTGTGTAAATTATAGATAATTCTCAGGAAACCCTTACGGAAAATCTAAGACTGCAATGTGAGTAATCTCCTTTTTGTTAAGAGTTTTTACAAAACCTTAACTATTTTACAATGCAATTTAGCAGTGATTGAGTCTTTGTAATTCTACGATTACTACCGGTATGTTGGGGTTTTGTATACAAAATGTGAGTAACGTTACCATTGGACGAAGAGTTAGCCAATGTGTAATATGGCCCACCAGTCAGGATTGACAGTACTGAATGAGTAATTGGGTATATATAAACATTGTAATCGCCCTCAATACTGTTAAGTTTTAAATTAAATTAATATTTCTTGATTAAACTGGGATTCACTCACCAGTATTTCCCACTGACAAATGTTTTTAAAACGCGTTTCAGGTAACACAATGTGACAGCCAATTAGTAAAAAGCCAGCTGGAGAGCACTGATGGCTTGGGAAAAATGTGGGTATAAAAGTTACCTAAAAGACGATGTTTTAAATTCAATAAAATAGGGTTTATCCCTATAAACATGTTGTAATAAGAAACTCGGATTTTACCCATGTGATTATTAATATCAAATATGGTGGTTTTACTCTGATAAACATTTCCTAACTACGGTCCTGATGTAATTTCCGCTGCCAAATTAACAAACTGATACCACCGAAATTCTGAGTTCGCGTCCACCCGTTCCAGGGACAGATAAGGGATCGGGGGTTGCGACAGATACCCTCCACCCTAAGGTATATTTGATTCGACTCAATTCTTAGAGAATTAATTATATTTTTCTAGCATTATGAAGATGTGTAAAAGTAAAATGTCGACGGGTACGGGGCCGCGTCCCCCTCCACCTTAGCCATTTACAATAATAGTGCCCCTCTTTCCCATTGTCTATGCGACGTCGAGAGGGCGTCATCGACCTCCCGCCAGCCCAGTAATTAGCTCCATTGAGAGAAACTGGTAGGGCTCATGTTTTCAACCAATCACTTTCTTTTTATATTATTTTTCTTTTTTTTAATATGAAGGTTTTATTTCATTACATGGTGTTATTAACAAGAGGCAATTGAGCCCCATGTCCACAGACGCAGACGTGGCGATAAGGTAGTGTAATGGAGCCCCTAGAGGCTTCCATACCCACCTGCCTAAGAAATAATAGAAGTGTATTTATTTGATTAAGTTGTACATGACCCTCTCAAACTAAACTCAAAACTATACTAATGATTAAGTAACACTTAAATTTTTGTCGAATTTATCATCTGTTAAAGTTGTTTGGAGCCAAGAGTATCGCTAGAAACAATCTTTCTATCCTCAAAGATAGAGGTAAGTTTTGTCTACATCTTACCAATTTTGTTATTTGTGACATTTACCAGGTATATTGATTGACGGTTGGTATTTATTTGATCCAGTTAAAGTTTAAATCCTTCAAATAATGCGAACTTTTTTTATTTTGTGGGTTCGATTTCTCAAATCAAATCTTTTTTACTTTGGGAATCGATTTAACCCGTACGTGCTTCTTTAATTCAATTTTACAAATATCTTTGTTCGTGTTCTCTTGTATTTGGTAACTTGTAAAGATTTTGGATAGGGATGGCAATAAGATTAAGATGGGTTGAGATGAGCGTTTGTAGTTTCGGTCACATAATCGATTATGAAATTGTGTTTTATACCTGACTTAATACACATCAGATGCCTGGTATACTTGCAGGTCTTAAGTATACCTGTTTATTAACTTAGTTTGTTAAAAGTTTACGTGTACATTTTTAACAACTAAAAAGTAATCCAAAAATTTACCTAGTTTGTTAAAATTTTCTCAATGTTATTTCTATACTGTTATTGTTTTTTAACAGTTATAACATAATCCAAATGTGATAAATCTCATACTATTATTGCATAGGTACAATAAAAAAGAAAAGGAAAAAAAAAACATGTATGTTTTGGATAAGGTCATGTGTAGTCATAAAGCCCCTATGGGGGCGTTATGCGACAAATGGCGAAATGCGTAAGAGATGAGTTTTATGGGGCTTTATATTACAAGAGGGTGTAGTGGTAATAGGGTTATATAACCCTTCAATTATACATACATATGTATATATATATATATATATATACATAGAGTAGTGCTAGGGAGAAAACCCTAAAAATTTGAGAAAACCCAACCTTCCGACATTTTTTTTTTGAAAAAAATAACACATGTAATATACATGTTTTTAAGAGTTTTGGGCCAAAAAAACAAAAAAGCGCCGAAGGATTATTTAAAAAAAAATAAACAAATTTCAGCAACTTTGTTGACTAACATGTGTTATGCAAAAAATGCTGAAACTTGTTTATTTTTTTTAAAAAAATTCCTTCGGCGCTTTTTTTGGCCCAAAACTCTTAAAAACATATATATTACATGTGTTATTTTTTTCAAAAAAAAATGTCGAGAGGTTGGGTTTTCTCAAAATGGAGGGTTTTCTCCCTAGCTTTAGCCTATATATATATATATATATGTGCGAGTGGGGGAAACAATGTGCAGATCCTTCACGCCGCTATATGTATCGCGCTGCTTCAACAAAACACCCCCATAGCGCCCCCTGTTTCGGTGTTGGGCGGCGCTATGGGGCGCCATAGCTCTCTTCCCCGTTATAAAGCGCCCCACTATGGATGCTCTAAGATGGGTATGCATATTTTTCGAAATTTTTTGTTAGTTTCATACCCGAATATATGTTAGGGTAAGGTTCAAATATGTAGTCTTCTAAATATAGGAAGTCGTAAGAAAAGTATCAAACGGACTTCGATTGAACTCATTCAATCGGCATTATTGAACTCTAAAATATGAGATTTTAGGTTTTCGCTTTTAGATTTTTAGTTTGTATATTTTAGAATTTTTGTTTAGATAATTGTGTCTTTTTATTTAATGCTATGTCTTTTTCTTTATTTGCTTAATTGTGTCTTTTTTGCTATTCCTTGTGTTTTTTTTCCTCGACATTATTTTCGATCTTTTATGTCTTTCTACCTTTTTAGATTTAGAACACTTTGTGAATAACTTTATCCATGTTCTGAATGTTTTGATTTTCCCTTTTAAGATTGGTTTTATTTTTTCCATCCATGTTCGTATTTCTAGTTTTTCACATACATTTCTCTTCTAGCTTGTTTCAAGATTTTAAGGGTTTTTTTTTTCATTATTTGGCATTTTATGATTTCATGGTGATATCCATGTTGATTTAGCAAGAAAAATTAGATGCTTATTATGTAAATTTGATATAAAATTATTTAAGTGAATGGCACCTCGGCACATTCCTTCGTTATATATCTCATAAGATTTAAGGTCTGTTTGGTATGGGGTAATGGAATGGACGAAGGAATAGAATGGACGAGAGAATGCAATGGATCATTACCATTCCATGTCTTGTTTGTTTAGTAGGTGTGAATGAAATGAATTATTATTGTGTATTGTTCGATAGGCAAGAAAAACGGAGTAATAAAATCAGCGGCGAGTGGTGGTGGTGGTGGTCGGTTGTAGTGATTGTGGGTGGTTATAGGTGGCGGTGGTGGGTGGCGGCGGCGGCGATGGGTGGTGGTGGTGGCGGCAAGATGGTCGTTGGTGGTGGGTGGCAGCAGAGGTGGCGGTTGGTGGCGGCGGCGGTTGGTGGTGGCGTCAACGATGTTGGTGGGCGGCGGCGGTTGGTCGCAGCTGTGGGTGATAACGGTGGCGAGTGGGCAGCGGCGGCGGTGGCTGTCGGGGTGAGGTGGTGGCGGGTGGCGGTGATGGCGTCGGTGGTGGGTGGTGGTGGTGGGTTGTGGTGAAGGTGTTGAGTTGTGGTGTTGTTGATGAATGGTGCAAGAGGTGATGGAATGGAAAAAAACATGCGGTATGGAATGAATGATTTTGAGGGAATGAAATGCTTTTTGGAATGGATGATTCCATTCCATTGACCAACCAAACATCCTTTTCTTCATTCCCTCGTAACCATCCATTCCATTCCACCTCTTATTCCTGCATACCAAACACTACCTTAAGCAATTCCCTCAATAATCATCCTCGCCAAATAGTTGTTAGCAAATGGCTAATAACAATTCACTAGGTTTTTTCACGCCGTGCGTTGCTGCGAAACTGAGTAAACGATAATGTAAAACAAACGTGATTTGAAAATAAAGTATGTTGTTTAGTATAACAATCCTCAAGAAAACCGACACCCTTGAATTATTCCCGACGCCCTAATATATTTTAAAATATCCCAATATGTCCAAAAATACACCCCATACATGAAAACGGACCCCGAATATCCTAAATAGTATTAAAAATTAATTAAAATATGATTTTGGGGTTTAGACGGGCCGCGTAAAGGACCCTTAACCCTTACGCGGGCCGCGTCAACTTAAAACCTGGCACGACCCTGGGCCGCCACGTGGCCCAACACCCGACGAGTCTAGTTGCTGACCCAGCCAAGCTACACGTTGACCAGGGTTTGACGCGGGCCGCGTAGACCCTTGTCTACATTTACGCTGGTCGCGTAAAAGCTAAAATCAGGCCCTATATAAAGGAGGCCTCGGGTTTCAACTCAAATCGTTCAAATTCTTTTCTGTATCTTGAATTCTCACATTATAGGCATAATACTCGGGTATTATACCCCCTAATTAGCGAGGTTCTGCTCCGTTGTAAGTATTATAACCCCAGTTTCGTATTAGATACGCTGCCCGATCGATTTAGGGTTCCGTAACATCTGTCGTGGTTCAGCCCGACGTAGTTGTTGGAATACCGTCTCGGGGAAGGTATCATTAATATAATCAAAAGGTTATTATACTAACCTATGTACATTTGTGTAAATTATAGATTTAACCCAGGAAACCCTTACGCGAAGTCTAAGATAACAATGTGAGTTTATCCGATTTTTGTTAAACTTTTTGTAATGTTTTACAAAACCTTAAATGTTTTACAATGTGATTAAGCGGTGATTGAGTCTTTGTAGTTCTTCAATTACTGCCAGTATGTTGGGGTTTTGTATACAAAATGTGGAACACGTTACCATTGGACGACTAGTTAGCCAATGTGTAATATGACCCACCAGTCAGGATTGACAGTACTGAATGAGTAATTGTGTAGAAATAAACAATGTGATCGCTCTCAATACTGTGTTAATTGATAAAATATTTCTTGATTAAACTGGGATTCACTCACCAGTATTTCCCACTGACAAATGTTTTTAAAACGCGTTTCAGGTAACACAATGTGACAACCAATTAGTAAAAAGCCAGCTGGAGAGCACTGGCGGCTTGGGAAAAATGTGGGTATAAAAGTTACCTAAAAGATGATGTTTTAAATTCAATAAAATAGGGTTTATCCCTATAAACATGTTGTAATAAGAAACTTGGGTTTTACCCATGTTATTATTAATATCAAATATGGTGGTTTTACTCTGATAAACATTTCCTAACTACGGTCCTGATGTAATTTCCGCTGCCAAATTAACAAACTGATACCACCAAAATTCTGAGTTCGCGTCCGTCCGTTCCCAGGACAGATAAGGGATTGGGGGTTGCGACAGAAGGTGGTATCAGGGCCTAGCCACTGGTCTAAGCCAAAGAAGTGTTCTGCTGACACTTAAATTTTAAATTTTGTGTTCGGAAATAATTTATGTAATTATGTGTTTTGTGTTATTTGACTATTTGTTAGTTTACAGTATGAGTGATCAAGGACCCTCAAACATGTATTGTCAGTTGTCTAATTCACCTAGGAGTGAATGTACCTCTTCCCTGTGACACCTGTGTCACTGTGACCATCAAACAAATACCAAACCAATGAATTATTGTATTTCATACTTGGGATTTGTATAAATATGTGTATCTTTTGTACATATCAATTCTTGTTCGATTTCAAGCTTTAAATCACCTTCTGGAGAGTTATACGCAAACTGGTGCGTAAACGTAATCAGTTTAAATGCGACAAATGCTCCGGAACATCAACATATACTTAACATACCTTAAATAACCTTTACATAACTTAGGAATAAGTTTTGAATGATTTGGTATGGCAAAAACAAGTTTAATCGCTTACAGGGACTAAATTCGACAAACTGCGAAAGTATGATGATTCGTACTAGAACAGACATTCCGAAACATGACCATAAGTTAAACATACCATAAATATCCTTTACATAGCTTAGAAATATGCTTTGAGGGGTTCGGTGTGCTAAAATAAACTTTTGGGTCATTCAGGGACTGAAAGCGTCAAAAAGTGCACAAGTTTGCATTTTCGAGCATATCTTACGTTCTGAATATATCCGGACATACAAAAATTTATGTAAGCATTAAAATATTTTATTTTAGTTTTTGGCATGATAAAATTCCATTCGTCGCTTAATTTGGATCGTTTTTGCGTTCGTTATGACTTCCGTCGTAATTAAGCGAATAACGCAACCGTACGAACAAACGAACCGACATCCGAGATACTTTTGAGCATGTTTTGAGTTCCCTATACTTTAACTTTATTTTAGAGCCTGGAAATGGGGTTAACGGGGCTTAAAAGTGCAAAAAAATCAAGTTTTACAAGTGCAAGGACCATTTTTGAAATTTCTGACCAGATTCAATGAACCTAGTCCATTTTGAAGTGTTGATGGTTTTAACCCATGGTTTTGCAAAACCATGGGCTAGTATTCAATGAACCTAGTCCATTATTAGGGGCTCCCATGGTTTTAGAAAACCATGGGCACACATGTAAGGTCCAGATCAAAGCTCAGTTTTCGATGAACGATCTTAACGGTTCTTGAATTCCTATAAATACCCACCTTCATTTCCTTGCAAACTCACACTTGAATTCCAAATTCAAGAGAACCTGGTGAAAGCTCGGGATTGACAGAAAAGTTACGCCGATAAGAAACGCAAGCCCCGTGAATTTGACGTTGGTGACTACGTACTCCTAATGGTATCACCTTGGAAGGGTGTAGTCCAATTCGGCAAGAAGGGAAAGCTCGCGCCTCGATATGTTGGACCTTTTAAGATTCTGGAAAGGATCGGAAAAGTCGCCTACAGACTCGAACTACCGGAGGAACTTAGTAATGTCCACCCGACTTTCCACGTGTCAAACCTCCGAAAGTGCCTAGCCAACCACGACTTACACATTTCTCTAGATGATCTACAAGTGAACGAAACATTACACTTCGTAGAAAAGCCTGTCGAAATCATGGATCGCCAAACCAAACAACTCAGACGCTCTCGCATTCCTATCGTGAAGGTCCGATGGGAAGGCAAACGAGGCGCAGAGTTCACTTGGGAACTCGAAGGCGACATGAAGGCGAAGTACCCGCAGTTGTTTAAAGAGAAAGTCTAGCAAGAGAAAGTTCTCAAACGTGACTCACGGCTTTGTGCAGCTTTCAGCTTAATTTCGGGACGAAATTTCCTAAACAAGGGGAGGCTGTAACACCCCGTGTTTTCACAAGTCAAAGTCAAGGTCAAAGTCAAAGACCGATTTTGCGTAACTTGACTTACAGGAATTTCTTTATTTTATTTGTATTATGTGGAGTAAGTGTTGTTAAATGCAAGAATCGACGTATGTTAATCGCTATTCAATCGATCTACGACTATGAATTATAGGAAGTAACAATGCGATAAAGTTAACTAATCAATAATCAAGCTATGCTAATCGAATCGACATCAAATTGCAACTCGAGCTACGTATTTTTACTTGTTATTATACGTGTGTGTGTGTGCCTTACGTGTTACCTGTGCATGTTTATTTATGTTGTGTTGTGTTAATCAAGCGAACCCAATCGAAACTCGAAATCTAACTCGAAATGCAATCGAACACGAATCGTGAACGAACTATGATAATTGGTGGAAAATAGATTATGCGAGATATGAGTGTTTGGGACCGAAAGTAATTTGACTAGGAAACCCTATCGTATCATACTGCTCGCAATCGAAATCGAAATATCAAAATCGGCGTGCGAAATACTCGAAAAGTGCGACTGATCGATCAGGCTCCCAGCCGATCGAACAGCCAGCCGAACGGACTGCTGTCCGATCGGACAGGCTGTCCCGATCGAGCTGCCTGGCCGATCGGCCAGCACTTACCCCTTTTGGCATTCTATAAATACCCCTGTCATTGTCATTCTTTCCACTTTTGGAAACCTCTGACCAACCAGCACGCTCAGCTCACCTTTTCGCAGATTCCTCTCGATTCCGGTAAGATTTCGTCCTAAATCTTGTACTTTCTTGATCTATACACACTCCTACACCTTTCTATCTTTCAAATCTTAATTTTTAACCGTGAAATCATCAAGAATCAAGTGTTCTAGGATGATGTCATCATGGGTTCTTGAAGAACTTCATGATTTGGCCTCAATCCACCAAGAATAGCTTGGATCTAACCGATTTCCACATAAACAAACAAAGATCCTTAGTAGATCTAAACATATACACGGTGAAAAAGGATTGAAAGATGGTTTTCCAACTTTCTTTCAACTCTTTTACACTCGATGCCTTCGAACCGGTAGAAATAGGGCTTGTGCCGATTTACAAATCACTTCGGAGGTTGTAAGGCTTAGGGTCCGGATTCTACCCACGAGGTTAACCGATTACGGGTTAAACGTTAAACTCCGTTCCGAACAGTTCACCGGCCGGATTTGGGTGATTCCTGCCCGAGCAAGGGAAACAAATAAGAACGAGGGTTCTATGGTTCGACTCGTTGTCAAAATACCTCGATATAACGACAAACAAACCAGAACAGCCAAGTGTTAGACGAATAGGTCGACCAGGTCAGAATTGCTGACCGATCGGACTGCTGTCCGAACGGACAGCCAGCCGATCGGACAGTCAGCCGATCGACCAGGCCAGCCGATCGGCTAGCACATGGCCCCACACTTGAGCAATTCATTGAAGAGAGTATTGAACGAACTGCTGTTCGATCGGACTAGCATCCGATTGGATTACTCTTCGGATCATGAGATACTATGCTTCAACACTTAGTCGATTTTCAACATGTTCAACGCATTTGGAGTGCCACTCGATCGAACAGCCATCCGATCAGGTGACATCCTGCTGAGAACCTATTTACTGAAGTACCTAACCGATCGGATAGCCGGCCGATCGAACGACCATTCGATCGACCGACCTGAAGGGTAAAGATACTTCAAAGTTTTCAAATACTACAACGAAAACTTCAAAAGTCAAGCCATCATACACAAACACATACTTCTTATAGGAAGAAACAATCCACTCGAACAGCCATCCGATCGGCCTACCAACCGACCGGACAGCGGTCCGAGCGGACTGTCAACCGAACGGTCAGCCGTCCGATCGACCAGCTGTCCGACTCTCCAACACTTGTTTTCCGTTTTACGCTTCACTTATCGTTATGCTACCGAATCTATTCAGGCTAACCTTACTCGCTAAGCGCTCCCTTCAATCCATAAATCACTGTGAGTATACTCGATCCCTTTTTGCTTTAAGCACTTTTGGGTGTTACATACTTTACGAATATTCAAACTACAATAATCACACTACTCAATATTATTTGAACGCTAACCGTAATGCATGTTATGCGTGGCTTATGAATGCTTGTTTGTTATGTTTACACATGGAATGTTGTCTACCTGCCTTAGCAACGATAGTACTATAGTTTGGACTCAGCACCCGTTCACACGGGGGTTGTTAAGGATCATTACTTGCATGGATTACGGTGGTAATCATGTATTGCGAACTGCCTCAGGCAGTCAACCCGCAGTCATTGGTATCGATGGATCTATGTCGATAACTAACGTGCTTTATTTCACTATGTGTACGTGCTGGTTATGCGTAAACGAATTCGAACTCTATATGCTATTATCAAACTTGTATGCTCACCTTTACATTTTATGTATTGACTTTATTTTAACGTATGTGACAGGTGCTTAGGATGCACATGTGGTAGGAATTTGAAGCTAGAATAAAGCTTTAGAGCCCAACAAATAGTTGTCTGTAGATAACGAATCAGGGGTCTCTAGAAGCAGATAAACAATTGCTGTCTATTTAAATCTGAGTTGTCGGAACAGAATATTTTCCTGGATTTATGTCTGTAATAATCATTTTACTGTTTGAGATACGGTATGGGACGTGTTGTTTAAATTGAATAGTATTGATAACTGGACAATCTGTTTCGCTCAGTGCCATGCCCTGATGATTCCGCCATCGGTTGGGGTGTGACATTTTGGAAAGATGTGTCATGCTGGCCTGGTCCTTACGGACCGTATGCTGGGAGTCTTACGGTCCGTAAGCGACTCCCAGATGCAGAAACTCGGACAGGTTGTCTGTTCAGCCCATGAAACGACTTATATTGCCCTTTAACACCACCAGGGGTTGCCTAAACTAATTCTTAGGCTTAGGGACACTTGTTAATGATCAGGGATCATGTATAGCCTTGTTTGTCATGATCATAACCAATCTAGAACACTATATAAAGCCCCATTTTGTTGCAACTTTGATCATTCACCCACAACTCCTATTCTGATCATCTCTGGAGCTCAAGAGCCTTCTCTAAGCATCCCTGGTCGTGCATTAGACCTTGGTAAGTACCCTTGACTTTCCTTAATTGAGTTTTGCTTAGTTATTAGCTTAAAAGTCAAACCGTCATAATTAAGGTTTGACATATCGATTAATCACTAATGGTCCAGTGATTAGTTAAATTAAAGGTAGTTATAAGTTGGTAATTATGTGGGTAATAAACCCTTAAAAGGGCACCCTCTGATTTCCACTCTAACTAGATCAAATGTCGGGTCAAAGTTGTTTATAAAAAGTCAACAGAACCATAATTTTCGATTTAACGCATACTTAGCAATGTAGAAGGCGTGTAACCTATTTTATCACTCATATAACTTGGTAATAAGTATAAGAACTGGTCTAAGCTTGTTTGATCCGAAAATTTTCTGTTTAGACCCGGTTCGGAACCGAAAGTCGCAAAACTTTGACTTTTGCTTTGACTTCAGTTCTGACCCGATTTAGATGGGTTTGGAAATGCCTTAGAGCTTCCTTAGGACCAGGTTACATGATAGTATAACCCTCTGTGGTTGGATCGTTGATTGTCCGATTCGTTTACACGTTTCCGTTAATTACTTAATGTTGACCATAATGCCCTTTTGACCATAAAACGAGATTTTTGGAATTGTGAAAGGATAATAATCTTTATTACTGATTTATAAACATGTCCCTAAAATTTCACATCAGTTGGAGGTCTAGATTAGGAGTTATGCTCAATAGCGTAAATTGAAAGCTTTTTGTTAATTAAAAGGCATAATTAGCGTAAAGCCCATCTAAACTCAGTTTTTGACACCAAACCTTTTACCCACTGATGTAATATAATAATTTGGGATTTTTAAAGATTTTTAATTATTTTTAACCTGCTCATAACCTAAGGTTATGGCGTTGATTCGGTAAATACCGATTATACCCTTTTTGTTTATAAAATGAGTTCTACATAGTATTTTGACACCAATCCAATTGCTACTGATTTTATATAATAAATAAAGTATTTTGAAAACTGATCATTTTGGCATATAAGACTTATCACCAACTGATATGACCTGATCAGAAAACTCAGATTTCCTGTATAACCCGGAAATCGCTTAAAACGGCTTTTTACGCGTATTAAACACCTAGTATGGGTTTAAAACCATTTTGGCATATAAGACTTATCACCAACTGATATGACCTATTAAATTAAGTTGTTTTACTGATTATTTCAGACCCGAGTCTCTGAATTAAAATTAATATTTTTTATAATCTTTTAAATGACCAAAATACCCGTACGGGGCTTAAATTGAAGGTATCCTACTGATATCACAACATATTTAAAGCATATTAACTTATGGAACTTGTGTATGACTCATTCGGTTACCCGTTACGCACATACGCGCCCGGTACGAGTTATGTAACTAGTTTACATAAATTAACCGGAACGGGTCGAACCTTATCATTTTCATTTCAAAATCCAGAAGGTATTTAGTTTACCCATTTAATACAAGTCTTCATACTTGTTGGGTCTAAATCACATTCTAATCCGGTCTCCGCTTAATCTAGCGTATCGTACCGTTGTTCTGTTTAAAAACTAGCCGGTCTAAGTCTATGACATAATTAAGACCCGTTAGTATTCTAATTGGTTATTTATACCATCATTCCAGACTAGATCCTTCCGGTAAATTGTACCTACGCTTACTTAAGTGAATACGGCTGAGTTATTATAATTCTTGCAATTTAAGACAGGAGCTAGCTCAGGTAAATACTCTTAACCTATTTTCCCTTATACGGGCTTGGGATACGGTAATATAACTACCGCATGGTCAGGTATGGGATTCAAAGACCAATAAGTCAGGAAATCCAAATAACTTGTTTTAATTCGTATTGCTTGACTGAAACATTGGGGGTTAATGCGATCGTGTCCTGGATATCCTTGACTCATTAAATGCAATGGCCACGACCTAAGCACGGGGTGTAGGCATACACCTGACAGATGCCATATGCTTATTAATTAATTATACCCAATATGGGATTCCCAATAAGGGAATAGTGGTGTGTCGGTTAATCTTGAACCGGCATAGAACCGGGCCCCGTATGTAGAGCAAGTTATGTAAAACTGATAACATGAGATATAGTTTGTCCCAAGTATAAAAGATTAATGTTGCCTTGTGCATTTTAATCAATGTGTCAAAATATTTTTCGTGCCTTGTGCACCTAAACCAATTTGCATAAACATTTCCAAATGAGTCGGTTGAGAGTATTTACCAGTGAAAACTGACGTATTTTCCAAAGTCTAAGTGACAGGTACAAGTACGTAATAGGCTGGAAGCTGCTCAGGACTTGTTAGTTGAGGACTTTGCAACTCCTTCACATAAGCCATTAGTCTGATAACTTCTTTTGTTATTTTTTTTTATCCGCCTGTGGATTATTACAAGCTAGTTTGTACGGAATACTTTTATATTATCAGACATTTGTGTTTGTAATAATATTTTATATTTCAAGACTTCCGCTGTGCATTTAAATTGTGTTGTTTGACTATGATGATATCAACTACGTCACGATACTCCCCACCGGGCCCACCGGTACTACGTGGAAATATCGGGGTGTGACAGCGTTTGACTTTCTGCTTTGACCAGTTTATGGTCAATGTAAAGTTCGTTTGAACTTCATAAGTGAGCATAATCACGATGGTTATAGTCCCTAGTGACTATACCTACTGATTACCACGTTAACTAGGCTTAGTGACGAGTCGTAGTTTCGGCCAAAGTGCGTATTCTTGCGTATTTTGTAACCAAACTACTTTTAGGTATCAAAATCGTTTGTTTTGATACCAAACTTGTTTTCTAACTTAGTTAAGCATGTTTTAACATGCTTAGCTCGTCAATTTAGGTTTAGTGCTTGTCTAGGGTCGTAAAGGTAAGCGATCTAAACAATCGCTTATACTTTCGAACCCGACTCGTTTGGTTGATCTTTAAGATCCGACCAAACACATTAGGTGACCATAGTATATAGGGAATAACCTTCCGAGGTTATACCTTATGGTCGCTTCGTTTAAGTAGTTGTATGATAAGTAGTTTGTATGCCTTAGGTAAATTACCAAAATGCCCTTTTTATGCCAAAATTCATTTTAAACCTATGTAACTTAATTTTTGACATCTAAACTGATTTAGTAACAATATTAGACATGTTAAGGCATATTTTACTTATCATAGGGCTAGTTAGGCATTCCAAACGCGTTTTACGCGAACGACGCGTTAAAGTAGCATAAGCTACCTAAACGGGTCGTAAGCACTTAGGTTAGGTTTCATTTTAGTATGTAGGCTTTGTTAAACCATATTACATGAGTTCCCATACTCGTTTGGTTTACGAACCCTCATTCTATCCGATCCTCCGATTTAGTTCCGGTTTATTAACATAGTTACCTATATTAGGTGCCGTTTGATTTCCGTGATCACTAGCATTGTTTGGTTGTTACACAAGGACTTCTAGGCAATCTCAAGTGAGTACATAGACCCCTCTTTTACTGTTTTTCAAACATTTTGGAGTGAAACACATGTGCCTACTTGTTACTTTCGTGCTTTCCTGTTTTCACATCATATACTTGCTATGTTCATTAGTACGTTTATAGTACATGTTTTACTTTACATTTCTGCTATGTATGTTGACTGAGCATGCTAGCACATTGATTTACATGACTTTTCTGCTTTGTATGTTAACTTAGCATACTTAGTACATTGTTTTACATCACATTTTGTTGCATATGCTCATCCAGCATATGAACACATTATATTACATTTTGAACCGTTTGTAACTATTTGACTATGTGAACCGTTGTAACCATTTGAGTATGTGAACCGTTTGTAACTGTTGAACCGTGTGAACCGTATTTGACCATACATAACCATTTCTACAATTGTTAAACATTACATTTTGGTGGTTGTTTGGGTAAGTGATTTAAGTAACGAGGCGACATGTAATATGATAAAAACATGGTGGATACGCCGCTGGTACTTCCTATATATAAGTGCTTTTATGGTATTACATATCGTAGCGTTATTTAAACCATTTTAGTTTAGACATATTACATCTACAATACAATCCTCACATAAACATCGTTTTACAAATAACTTAACTTATACAAACTCATTTTACATGGTTATTCACTTAACCATACATTATTCTTTTATACATATATATCATTTGGTTTATTTATCACTTTTCAAATGATTTATGAAATGAACCACTCAACAAGATTCATGGCTACTTTTTATTAAACAGTTTCTCTAAACTCGAGTCATGAATCCTATTTTCACAAAACCTATGTATCTCACAGGCATTTTTATGCTGACGTACCTATTTTCACATGTGTTTTCAGGAGCTGTTGCATAGGATGTTCGAGACACACTTAGGCAGACATGTGCCTTAGTGACTTAAAACAAAGCAAGAACTAGTTGATTTATGTTATGTACTCTTTGTTTCTTGTTTAAGACAATGTAACTCTTTTGTTTGATAAATTAAACGTAACTTTTACATCGATGGTTGTGAAACAATTAATTCTGTTACAACACTCCCCGACATTTCCGCCACGTTTTGTTGTTTTACGTCGTCGGGGTGTGACATTCCCAGCCTACCCTCTCTGGGTATTCTACTGATCAGGAAGAAGGGATGTTTGCCTTTAAAGCTCAGTCGAAAGAGCCATTCCCTCATAAAAAGAGAGGATGGTTCAGTAAGGAAGCATTTGCACGTAGGAAAAGAATGCGAAAGTTGCAACAGCAAAGAGTTCTAGCGGCTGCTAAGAGAGAGTCAGATGCCCATACACAGGATATGCTTAATAGAAGCCTAGCCAATTTCCATATCCTAGCTATAACTGCTGCTGACCCAAGTCTAGAACAACTAGTAGCCCCACAACCCTTACCTTTGATTCCCACTCAACCGATGGAGGTAGAAATGCATGATTTTAACCCTGAAGAAATACCTAGGATACCAGCCCCTAATCCTTTAGATCCAAATTATGATCCCTGGTTTGATGATCTTAGGGATTATGTGCCACGCTATCACTTAAACGAAGAAACCTTGCCGAACTTAGCAGCATATCCAGGTTTGGACCCTCTAGATCCCTATTATGACAACGATGAATACATTAGGGAGATTTTGGAGAATCCATACCCTCAGGAGAATCCAGTACCTCAGTACCCCGAGCCAATACCAGTACCTGCACCCCCAATGAGTGCAGAGAACTTGCAAGAACTCCAAAATTTCGAGGAAGAAATCATAGAAAGTAGCGAGAGGATGAGGTATGTAGGAGAGTAACTCGTATGGAAATACGATGAGCGTCAGATGGATTTCGGGGGAAATCCATATCCATGAAGGTGATACTGAAGTTGGTAATAATAATAAATAAAATATATGTGTAATACTAATAAATCTATCGTAGTATAGACCACTTTGTGGTTAACGAGGCATAGTAGTATTGTAATTTTTAATTTCTGTTTTAGTGTGTATTTGACGCATACTATATCGAAAAGAGTAAAGTCGCAATGCACGACGTTTTTGACCAATATGTGTATTATGTGGATTGTTACTTAAACTATTTAATTATTGTATTAATGATTGGTAAATGTTTAAAATTCAGATGGCTGACGATGTAAATTAAGGAAATCTGAATAATGATAATCAGAGTAACATTAACTTGGTTAATGAGAATCCATGCATCAATAACAATGGAAATCAAGTGGATAATAGTGCTATCCAACACATAGTCGCACAAGGAATAATAGATGCAATGCCATATATTATTCAAACGGTTAGGGAAGCCGATAACAAGAGTAAACATGATACCAAGCGACCCTCTGAACCTGAAAACAGTGTGAACAATGGACATGTATTTCAAATGCCCATTCCCAAAAGGAGAAGAACCGTGTCTTACGGTTGTTCTTATAAAGAATTCTGGTCTTGTAAACCAATGGAATTCTCGGGCAACGAAGGGGCCATTGCAACCCTACGCTGGATAGAGAAGACTGAGGCAGTCTTAAGAATAAGCAAGTGTGCTGAAAAAGATAAGATAATGTTTGCTTCTAATCTGTTTAAAAATTCAGCACTAGAATGGTGGAACACTATCCTCCAATCAAGAGGAAGTGATAGAACTTACAATATGGAATGGAAGGAATTTAAAGACAAGGTAGAAAGGAAATTTTGCCCACCCAATGAGAAGGAACAGATAGCAAACAAATTCCTAAACCTTAG